>JAPXFY010007407.1:0-10819 GCA_030674185.1 Monoplex corrugatus | reverse complement strand
TGAAAGAATGTATGTTTTTATATTATTTTTATTTTTGTATGATATGTATGAAAGTATGGCTGGCGGGGGCTGGCCTTTTTCCTATGTATTATCTTGTAAAATACTATGTATTTTTGGGTTTGGCAAAAAAAATCCGGTTTTTTCTAACTCTAAAAAACTTTGTAGGGTTTTTTTTTTGCTTTGCTGTCCCGGCTAACAATGCAGGATGCTGGGGGGGGGATAGGGTGAGGGAAATAAAAAACGGTTAAATGGGGGAATAGGAAAGGTGTGGGGGGGACTTTGGGCACGAGGGCGGGGGGAGTGTGGTAGAGAAAGGGTTGGGCCCCACAGACGCCCTTTTTTTGGGTTTGGGCGGGGAATTTTTTTAAGGTGGGTTGTAAAACAGAGAGGGGGGGGGGGGAAGGGGGGGGGGGGGGCGAAAGGGGGAGGGGAGAAGGGGGGGAGGGGGGAGGGGGGGGGGGGGGGGGGGGAATCTGTTTCTGAAAGAAGGGTTCCGTATTTTACAAAGGGGGGGGGGGGGGGTTTTTAATGAGCGCAGTTTATGGAACCGGGGGGGAAAACAAAGTTTAATCTATCCGACAGTCGGGGATGTTGTTGGTTGCCGGGGGGAGCGGGCCCCCGTACGCCCCACTGCTTGTCAGTTGCTTTCCTGCCGTCACGCAACGGCCAGCGGAAAAAGCCACCCCCCACCATCCTCCAACCCACCCCCCAAAATCTCCACCCACCCTCCCCCCCCCCCCTAAGGAATGCTCATTCTAAGTCAACCCCAAAATTCCAACCCCCCCCCCCCCCCCAAATACACACACATCTTCAGCCGAAAACCCAAAACTGAGGCGTAACTTGCGGCGCAGTTCCCCCCCGGCCACATCGGGGAGTGTCGGGGAAGCCCACACAAATTGTGGGTTTCATTTTACAGCTCGACATCCCCCATAACAAAACCGGGGCCACACCCCCTTCAATCCCTAACGAGAAATCAGAAGTTTTGGGGTGTTTTTAATAAAAGTGTAAAAGGAAAGAATTTACACGTTTTGAATTAAAAAAAACGATCGTCAAAAGGGGAAAAAAAATTTTTGGAAGCGTCTCTTTCACCTCACCACCCCCCACCATCCCCTTCCCGAAAATCCCCCCCCGCCCTTACTTAGCTCTAAAGTTTTAGTCAAACCTTTTTATAAGCATTTTTTTGTAAAAATAATTAAAAAACGCTGTCATTTTTTTTCTCATCAAAGGGGGGACCATTTTTTTTGGCACAAAAACAAAATAAAAATTCTGAAACGGAAAAAATCTTTTTTAAAGAATTAAAAAACTTTTTTCAATTCACCGTTTGTTTTTCGAAAAAGGGCTTACGTACTTTTTTTTTTTGGTTTGGGGATATTGGTACATGTATTGGGGTGAAAATTTTTTTGGCTTGGGGGAAATGTGATTGCGATTTTAGGAAACTCAAGCCGTTTTTTACATACTTTTTAAGGTTTTAAGGGATTTTTAAAATTTTTAAAAATTCAGGTTTTTTTTTTTACAATCCCATGTGAGATAAATTCGAAACGGAGTGGTCAACCCCAAGGCCCTTTCCCCTAGATTTGTGGGGCGAATTTGCTTTGATATGTGTACTTATTTTCTGTTCCTTTTTTTGTTATTTTCTTGTTGAAAGGGGTTCTTTTATTTTTTAAAAAAGGGTTTTAGCCAGATATGGTGTAACAGCGGGGGGGGGTTTTTTAAGCGTAATAAAAAAATTCGGGGAAAGGAGCCGGGGACAGCAGAGGGTCCTCAGAAGGAAAACCCCGTAAAGCAAGTGTTTGGGGGCCCGGGGAAAACTCTTGACCGTAAGGGGGCCGGGCCGCATCCGGGTCATGACCCTGGATCCCCCTCAGCTTTAAAAAACCTGGCAATTTTAAGCCCCCCCAATCATTTTAAAAGTTTCGGGTTTTTGGTCTTTGTCTGGAAGAGGGGGGGGATTGGTGACGCACGTTTTTTTTTCCCTTTAGAATCGCACAGCCAGACGGCTTCCATGGAAATTGGGGCCGCTATTTTGGCTGTTTAACCCCAGTAAAATTTTTTGCGATGCAAAAGCGATGCCTGTCCTTTGGAGATAAAGGACAAGTGGGGAAGAAAAAAACAGACAAATGAAGAACAAGCAAATTTTGTTTAACAGCGTGTTTGTGTGTTTTTGTGGGTTTTTGGGGGGTGATTGTTGATTCTTACCGAATTTGTCTGTAAGTTTTTTCACGATTTTGTATTATATGGGCGCTCCTCTTTGCTGGTGTGTTGTTGTTGTTGTAGTTGCTGATTTGTAGTGTTGGTCGGGCCATCATGCTGTGTCGATAGGGTGTGGGTTTTTTGAATGTATGTGTATATGGAAATTCGTTCCCGAGCGCGGAGACTTTTTCTTGAGAAAAAGAAACTGAAAACTGAAAGCTGTCTTTGCATAAAAGAATAACATATAATTGCAAAGAAAGAAGAAAGTCCAAGGGAAAAAGCAAGCCTTTCATGCTTTTTTTTTTTTCACGTGTGAAAATTTTTCTTCCCTTTTAGCAGTCCCGTGGTGAAAGGGTTGCGCAAGGGGACTTCCGACGGAAAGATTGTGGGTTCGAATCCCCATTAGTCCCTTTCAGATAGACCCCCCGGGGGGGGGCGTGATAGGGGGCTTCTTGGGAAGACTGAGACCCCCACATCGAGCCTCACCCTTTTCACGGATGCGTCATTAGGGGGTTTTTAAAAATTTTTGACCAGTACCGCAGGTGTCTTTATCTCTCTGGCCGGGTTGACGCCGGGATAATTTGATGAAAAGCTTTAAGAACAGCCCAGTACGCGGCCCCTAAATCCAAAAATGAAACTCCAAGCATCATGATTATCCCCTCACGGCATCAAAATTCACATTAAAAAAACATTCCCAACTTCCTGACATTAGGGTGGCCTAGAAAAAAAGGGGAAAACGACAAAAAAGAAAAAAAAAAGGGAAACAAGGAAAAAAAAAAAAAAAAAAAAAAAAAAAAAACAAACAAACAAAAAACAAAAAAAAAGGGAGCACAAAGGGAAAATCTCCCTAGTGAAAATGACCAAAAAAAAAATATCTTCGTTTTTACTTTGAAATAAAAACCAACAACAAGTCCTTACATAAAACAAGGGGAGGAGGACTTATGAAACAAGGACTGTCACGACCCTCTTCTGCTTGTTTGAGGTATTTCAAAAAAAGTTTTTCATTGCACTCGAAAATTTCCATATAGGTTGTTAAATTGCCGAAATTACCGGGGCGGGGGGACCCCTTTCACTGGCAAAAGTTTCGAAAAAGGGGGGGGGGGGGGGGGGGAGGGGGGAGCAAAGGGGACTGAGGAAAAATTAAAAGTTTGACAGCATTTAAATGATGAAATTCATCCAAGAGGGCAGCAAACGGGGCCAGAGTTCAATGTTGCGGGTTGGGATGAACTTGAAATATGAGTCGACCCACGGCTCTGTAATAAAAAATAAGGATAATAATGATAAAATCAATAAAAATAATGGATGAAATAAATAAAAATTTTTTAAAAAAATAATAATAATAAAAAATGAAAATAAAATACAAAAAAAATAACCCTAATAATATTAATAAAACTTAATAGTAAATAACACAAAAAAATGAAACAAAAAACCACATACCCCACTCAACACACACCCCCAAAACTACTGCCCCCCCCCCCCCCCCCCCCCCCCCCCCCCCCACTTTCACCTTCCCCCCCCCCCCCCCACCCCAAAAATTTCCCCCATCCCCCCACACACACAACCCACACAAACACGCGCACAGCACACCACACACACCACACACCACACACCCCACACACACACACCCCACACCCCAAACTTCACTGTCCCCCCCCCCACACACACACCCTCACCATCCCTACACACACACACAACACCGGGCGCGCCCCACACACACACGCACACACCCCCACACACACAACTTTCCTCCCCCCCTCCCCCCCCCACACCCCCAAAAATAACTTCAACATCCCTACACTACACAACACACGCACACCGCGGGCGCGCACACCCACACACACACAACAGGGGGGGAAAAAACCAAAAACACACACTACACACACACACACACACAACACACAACACACCCCACACACTTTTACTTTCACTATCCGTAACCTACGCACCCCCACTCACCACCCCCAACACTTCCCCAATCCCTACACACACACACACCCCACAACACACAACACCACACCACACACACACACACCAACGACCCAATACTGACACAGACGGGGGGGAAACGGCCAAAACGCTACGGTGGTTTCTTTGCCCCTGGTGTGGGGTGTATGGAAGGGGGGGGTTTGTAATGAAATTTGCTCGGGCGGGGGAGGAATAGCGGTGACACGGGCCATCACACGTAACGGAACCCTGCAAAACGTACCCCCCCCCCCCCCGCTCCTTCCCCCGCCTCCCACTCTTCTCTACCCCAAGACTTTTTTTTTCATCCCACCCCCCCCCCCCCCCATCCCACACTTTTCATTTTTTCCACCCCTTCCAGCAATATCCTTCAAGATTTACCCCAGCAAAAACCCATTCTTTAGCAGTCTAACGTCATGAAGTTTAGGGTGGTTTAATGTGTTGTGCGTGTGTTTTGTGTGAGTGGTGTTGTGTGTGTGTGTTGTGTGGGTGTGTGTGTTGTGGGGTTGTGTGTGTTAGGGTGGGTAAGGGTTGTGAAGTGTGTGGTGTTGTGTTGTGTTGTGTGTATAATAGGGGATGGTGGAAGTGTGTTGTGTGTGAGTTGTTGTTGTGTGGGGGTTTGTGGTGTGTGTGTTGTGTGTGAGTGTTGTGGTATAGGCGTGGTGGAAGGGGTTGATTTTTGTTTGCATGTGTTTGTGTTTTTGGTTTGTGTTATATAATATATATATATACATATATAATATATATATTAAAATTTTATTAAATTATATTTTAAATTTATAATTGTGTTTGTGGGGGTGTGGGGGTGTGTGTTTTGTGTGGTTGTGGAGTGGCGCGAGCGGGGTGTAATGGGGAGTAGATTAGAGAGTGTTTTGTTGTATGTTTTTGTGTTTGGTTTGTTGTGTGTGGTGTGTTTTTGGTGAGTGTGTTAGGTGTGGGTGTGTGGTAATAAAATGTGTGTACTTGTATGTATTTGTGTGCGTTCCCGTGCAGGTTGTTTTTGTGTATGTATATTTTGTGTGCGTGTGTGCTTTCAGTGTGTGTGTGTGTGTGCTTGGGGCTTGTGCGTGTGTGTTGTGTGTGTCTTTTGGTGGGGTGGTGTGTTTTTTAATGTGCGTGAATGTGTGTGCACGTTATGCTTGCGTGTGTACGTGTGTTTTCACGTGTTTTGGCATTTTTTGAGTGGGGCGCGCCATGCTTGTGTTTTTGTGTGTTTGTGTGTTTTGTTGCGCGTGCGTGCGTGCGTGTGTGTGTTTGTGTGTGTTTTGTGGTGTGTTGTTGTGTGTTGTGTGTGTTTTGGGTTTTGTGTTGTGTGTGTGTGCGTACATGTCTGTTGTGTGTGTGTGGGGTGGTGGTGTGTGGTTGTGTGTTGTGTAATTGGAAGGGGTGCGGGCCTGAATATGAGCAGTGTATGAACGCAAATTTGCGATTTGTGCATACAATGAATGATCCATTTCCAGAGATCGATTTCTCTTTTGTTGTACATATAGATCCAGTTATCAAGAAAGTTTTTTACTTACTGGGCCCATACTGGTCGTACGCTTTTTTGTCATACAGATGAAAAGGACCAGCAAGGGAGAAAAATGATAGGAAGAAACGACAGACAATGACAATGACAATTTATGCTTTATTTTCCAACGGTAAAAAAGCTATTGGCTAAAGCCATTTTTCAAAACTTTTGGTCGTTGCCCCATTCTATACACATGGGCAAATTTGTTTACAGTAACAAGTACAAGCTTAAGGAAATACCTGTTGAATACTAAATTTTAAAATAACATTTTAATGAAATCAAGAAACGTTTCACAGTCAGCACTTAGAGATAGATAGATAGTAGATAGATAGATAGATAGATTTAAGATAGAGAGAGAGAGGTAAAATAGTATAGATAGATAGACAGATGAGTTTGGTTTGATAAATTAAAGAATAAAGTAAGTAAATAATGAAAGAAAGATAATGTTGATAGTGATAATAATAAAAAATAAGACGAAGAAGAAGAAGAAGAGAAAAAGGAAGGGGGGGAGGGGGAGGGGGAGGAGGAGAAAAAACAAAGTAAACCCAAAAAAGTAATAAAGATAAAACAAAAATAAAATGAAATAGAGGGAGAAGAAACATTACATGGTGAAAAAAATTATAGAAGATAAATCAATTGTCAAATAGACTAATGTTCTTACAATCAAATCAAAGAAGATGAAATCAACTTGCTATCACTATTTTTACTGCGGCTATTCTGATTACAACACAAAAAAATATTAACCACTGTTTGCAACAAATTTACCACTACCTACTACTACTACTAAAACTACTAACTCACTACTACTACTACTACTACTACTACTTATACTACTACTAAACCCAAAAGTAATAAATGGAGGTAAAAAAAAAAAGAGCAGTTCAGAAGGATGATTAGAAAAAAAAAAAGGGGGGAGGGGAGTAGCAAACATTAAAAGGAGAAAAGAAGAAAAACGAAGAGAGCAAAGGAGAAAGAAAGAAACGAAGAGAGTGACAGAAAAAGAAGAAATTTTCTAACACAGAATTTCGAGAAGGTGAGGACACTACTTATGCTGATGAAAAACCCCCTTCATCCCCACCGGGGGGAACCCCAGGGGTCAAAGCAAAATCAGGGAAATACTGGAAACCAAAGAAAAAAAACAAAAAAAATAGAATCAGAAAAACGCTTTTATTTTATACAACAAAGAAAGACAGGCGTAATTTTTCAAACCAACTGGCCTTTGTCAAGCGTGAATGTAAATCACAAACCAAACATAAACACAAAATTAGAAGAAAAAGACTTGAAAATTTCCCGGCTGCTTCGTCCAGTGGGGAAAGAGGACTAAATGATCCGGGGAATCGGGTTTACAAAATTTAAAATCGTGAGGTTTTCTGCTCCTGCATTCATCCTTCCTGTTTATCGTTGGCTCTATTTCCTTTTTTTTTCCCCCCCTTTTTCCCTCCCCCCTTTGTTTCATTTTCTAAAACATAAACACCTTTTGAGTGAGCTCAGAGATTTGGGTAGACATTGCGGAGGCAGAAGGGAAGCAAGTGGAGAGTGATCCCAAAGCTTTCGCAGTGGGACAGAAAAACGAGGAGTGATGATAACCGTAGGGGAATAAGGCGGGCAGGAATGAAGTAATGAACCACAAGTGTTTATGTCCAATTAAAAAACCACACCCCCTTCCTTGACAGCACGCCACGCAGTAAAGCACGCACACACATAGAGGCAGACATGAACACAAAGACACAGACACGCAGACATAGACACACACACATAAAGCCCCCACGCAAATCACACAAAACACAAAAGAAACAAACAAACACACGCACACGCATACACCCCTCTCTCCCCTCTCTCTTCTTTCCACACCCCCCACACACAACCCAAATGCAACAACATACACACACATATATACACCAAATTCACACACACACTCACACAAACACACACAAACACACACACTCACACCAAAAAACGCACGCACAACACACAAGAAACATACATTTCACAAATAAAAACACACCACAACACAAAACACACACAAAACACACACACACACCAAACCACACACAACACAACACCCAAAACCACAAACACAAACACCACATCACTCCCCACTCACACCCCACACACACACCACACACACACACTCACATTTCATACACACACATAACACACAAAACACGCACACACACAAAAACAAAAACACACACACAGACACACACCCGGACAAACACAGACACAGACACACACAACACACAGACACACACACACACAACACAACACACACACACACACACCACACAAACAACACACACCCACACACACACACGCAAAAACAGACTTTTGAAAAAAAACCCCAACAGGTTCACAAACTTTGCTCAGCGGGGTGGCAACACGTGAAGACACTCACGATTTAATCTTTCCTTTCTTATTTTCACTCTTCCCCTCCTCTCCACCCTTTTTTTTCCTTCCGGGGCGCCCCCTCTCCCGCCCCGCCCTTTTTTTCCCCCTTTTGGCCTTTCCCCCCCAAGGGATTTGAATCAAATGGCTCACTAGTGGTTTTTTTCTATTGAATAAACTGTGTCCAGCAGAAACTATTCTGGTTTGCTTCTCCGTTCATCATCATCATCGTGTGGCCTGCCGAATGGCGTTGGGGATCATGGGCCCTCCATAACGCCCTTGTCGCTGCAAGCACGTCTTCCATCCTCTCGTCCTCAGCCATCCTGCAAGTCCGTCCAAATTTTTTCTACCTGGATCTACCTCATTGGTATTGTTTTTTTCCCTCCAGTTTTCCTGTTGTGACTAGGTGCTCTAATTCCCCTTTTCTCATAAAATGGCCTGTAAAATGTCGCTTGTCTTTTCCTAATCTTCTTTGTCAATGATCTTCTTGTGTCTGCCTCCATCAAGACTTGTTATGTTCGGTTTTCTTTGCTGTCCACGGAACTCTCAACATTCTTCTTAGAAACTACATTTCGGTTGCCTTAATTTTGTTCTGGCCTTTGCTTGTTGACTTTTCCACAAAGCCTCACAAACCGTTTTCTTTTCATTTTGTTTTCGTTTTTTTTTTTTGTTTTCCTTTTTCTATGGTTTGTTTACCAAATTTATACTTTCCATCAGTAACTGCATCTTCACAGTTTGGAATGGTCAGGTATTGTGCATTTTCACTTCAAAGTGACTGAAGACATAACAGTATCATAAGTCAAAGGTTTACAGGCCAGAAGGGTGTATCTACCTTCCTCGTTGGGTTTTGTGATATAACCGTTCCAGCAGGTAACTCTAAAAATTTTTTTTTTGGCAGTCTCACGGTTTCTTTTTTTTGTACATTTTATACGTTTGGATATGTTATTTCTATACTGGGCAGAAAGAGACCAATCTTCAGAAATAAAATCTGAATGGAAAATGAGCAAACTTTTATATTATTCATTCAAGTATTTTGCATGAGGGGAATTTCTTGAAAAGCGTTTCTTACCAACAAATGCCAAACAATTTACATCAGGAAAAAATGCTTGAATGCTTATATAGAACCCGATACTGTTTGTGCGGTGGTTGTGAGACGTGAAACGGGTTCAACACAAAAGTCAAAACAAACTGAGGGCAACTGAAATGGGTTTCTTAGAAAAATGTTGAGAGTTCCATGGACAAGCAAAAGAAAACAAACGAGACACAAACTACAACAAAACACAAACCCACCCACCACACAAACACCCCACAAAACACCACAAACACACACACACACACCAACAACCACACAACACAACACAACACACACACACACACACAACACCCCCCACACACACACCGCCCCACAACACACAACACACACACCACACAACACAACACAACCCCCACACACACACACACACACAAACACAAAACACCACATACCACAAACACACACACACAACACACCAACACCAACACAACACAACACAAACACACAAACACCACCACAACACAACACAACAACACACCACACACAACACCACAAAAAACACACACACACACACACACAACACAAACACAAACAAAAAAACACCAAACACAAACACAACACACACACACACAAACAACACAAACCACACCCCACCAACCCCAAAACACACAAAAAAACAAAAACCAAACACACCACACACACCCCCAAACCACAACACAACACAAACAAACAAACAACAACACACAACACAAACAACACCCCAGACGCCACACAGACACCCCAAACAGCAACAAACACAACACAACACAACACAACACACACACACACACAACCACACTACACACAACACAACCACGCACGCACAACCACACACGACACACACCACACACACACACACAACACAACACACACACCACACACACACACACTCCACACAAATCTTTTCTTCTTGCCTTTTGTCAAAAAAGTTTGTCACTGGAATGGATGAAGTTCTCCAAGGATCTTCCTCACTCTCGTGTTCCTTTCTCTTCCTCCTCTCATTCTTTTGTGTTGGAAACTGCCAGAGATTCCGTCACCATTCTTGGATTGTACCATGTATATTTTTTACACCAGAGCGAGGATTGACAGTTTTAATTTACGATTGTTTACCTTGTAACATTCCTCCGATCTTCTGCCTTATTGTCTGTCTTTGTCTTTGTCTGTCTGTTTGTCTCTTTCTCTCTCTCTCTGTCTCTCTCTGTGTTCATCTCTCCCTCTATCTGTCTCTATCAGTCTGTCTGGCTCTCTGTCATCTCTGCCTGGTTTGTCTGTCTTTCTGTCTGCCTGCCTGTTTGTCTGTCTGTCTGTATGTCTGTCTGTCTCTCTTTCTTTCTGTCTGTCTGCTTTCTGCTGCCTGCCTGTTTGTCTGTCTCTGTCTGTCTCCTCTCTCTCTCACTTCTTTCTCTTTTTCAAAGTGCGGGCGCGCGCCACACACACGCACACACACACACAGACACACACACACAACAATCAGACTCACACACACACACACACAATCAGACTCACACACACACACACACACACACACACACACACACAACACACACACACACACACACACAACACACACACACACACACACAAAACACACACACAGACAAACATATAGACAGAAGAAGACAGACAACACACAAACAAACACCAGACCCACCCCCAAACACACCCCCCCAAAAGAGCTGATCTGAAGAAAAAAAGAAACT
>JAPXFY010007406.1:0-10820 GCA_030674185.1 Monoplex corrugatus | reverse complement strand
TTACCCTTAATCAAAAACAGAGCCACCACCTTTTTTCCGCATTTCTTCCTTTTGTGCCCACTGTTTGTATTTTCTTTTGTGTATCTACTGTTTGTATTTTTTCCTTTTGTGTATTATGTTCTGTATTTTCTTCCTTTAGTGTAATCTATGTTCTGTATTTCTTCCTTTTGTGTATATTACTGTTCTGTATTTTTTCCCTTTTGTTATTCCCCCTTTGTTTTTATTTTTCCCTTTTGTGTATTTTAACTGTTCTGTATTTTTTTCCTTTTGTGTTTTTACTTTTTTCTGTATTTTTCCTTTTGTGTATTTACTGTTTTTTGTTTTTTTTCCCTTTTTTGGTTAAAACTGTTTGTTTTTCTTTTTTTTTTGTGTATTTTTGTTTGTATTTTTTCCCTTTTGTGTAATTTTCTGTTCGTTTTTTTTCCTTTTGTTTTTATTTACTTTTTCTGTTTTTTTCCCCTTTTTGGTATCAGTTCTGTTTTCTTCCCTTTTTGTTTAAAACTTTTTTCTGTATTTTTCCTTTTGTGTTTTTCCCTGTTTTGTATTTTTCCTTTTGTGTATTATTTTGTTTTCTGTTTTTTCTTCCTTTTTGTGTAATATTTTTTCTGTATTTCTTCTTTTGTGTAATATGTTTGTATTTCTTCCTTTTTTGTGTTTTTACTTTTTCTGTATTTTTTTTTCCTTTTTGTGTTTTAACTGTTCTGTATTTTTTCCTTTGTGTATTTTATGTTTTTTTTCTTCCTTTTTTGTTTTCCCCACTGTTTGTTTTTTCCTTTTGGTTTTTACTGTTCTGTATTTTTCCTTTTTTTTTATACTGTTCTGTATTTCTTTTTTGGGGTGTATTTAATTGTTTCTGTATGTTTTTTTCCTTTTGTTTTTTCTGTTTGTATTTCTTCCTTTTGTGAAAATTTTCTGTATTTTTCCCTTTTTGTTATTACTGTTTTTTTTCTTTTTTTATATTTTTTTTGGTATTTTTTTTTCCCTTTTTTTTAACGTTCGTATTTCTTCCTTTTGTTTTATTCTGTTCTGATTTTTCCTTTTGTGTATCCATGTTCTGTATTTTTCCTTTTTGTATATTTTCGGGATTTTTTCCCTTTTGTGTACCCACTGTTTTATTTCTTCCTTTTTGTGTTCTATTTTCTGTATTTCTTCCTTTGTGTACCACTGTTTCTGTATTCTTTTTTTGTGTATTACTGGTTCTTTTAATTTTCTTCCTTTTTGGTATCCACTTTTTCTGTATTTCTTCCTTTTGTGTATAACTGTTCTGTTTTCTTCCTTTTGTGAAAATTTTTATTTTTCTGTATTTTTCCCTTTTGTGAAAACTGTTCTGTATTTTTCCCTTTTGTGTATCATTTTTCTGTATTTTTCTTCCTTTTTGGGTTATACTTTTTCTGTTTTTTTCTTCCTTTTGTGTATTACGTTCTGTATTTCTTCCTTTTTTTTGTTCCACGTTCTGTATTTCTTCCTTTTGTGTATCCATGTTCTGAGTTTTTCCTTTTGTTATCCACTGTTCTGTTTTTTTTTCCCTTTTTTGTGTTTTATACTGTTTGTTTTTTTCCCTTTTTTTGTTATCTACTTTTTTCTGTATTTCTTCCTTTTGTGTATATATTTTTCTATTTTTTTTTTTTTGTTATCTATTTGTTCTGTATTTCTTCCTTTTTGTATCCATGTTTTTTTAAAATTCTTCCTTTTTGTGTTCTACTGTTCTGTATTTTTTCCTTTTGGGGGTATAATGTTTCTGAAATTTTTTCCTTTTTGTGTATTTATTTTCTTTTATTTCTTCCTTTTGGGATTTTAGTTCTGTATTTTTTCCCTTTTTGGGTGTATCTATGTTCTGTATTTCTTCCTTTGTTATATATGTTCTGTATTTTTTCCTTTTGTGTTCTACTGTTTGAAATTTTTTTTCCTTTTTTTTGTTTTTTTACTGTTTTGATTTTTCCTTTTGTGTATCCACTGTTCGTATTTCTTTTTTGTGTTTTTAATGTTCTGTATTTTCCCTTTTTTGGTTTCACTAGTGATAATCTTTGTCGTTGACAACAGTGGGCCCTATCTCAACGACTTTTTCACCCAAAAAAAGGCTTGTAAAATGTCCTTTAATAACATTTTGGGTTTTTAAATGTGGTAAAAAAATTTTACCACTTTTTGGCCCCAACTTCAAAAAGGGGTTTATGTGGGAAAAAAAAAAAGAGAAGAAAAAATTTTTTCTTTTAAAAGGACCCCATTTTTCAGGAGAGTATATTGATTAAAAAAACCAAAAAAAACTTGTGTTTTGTGCCTTTTAAAAACCCTTGAAGCATTCAAGCAGTTTAAATTTTACTTGAGGGGATCTCGAACTTTTTTTTTCTTTTTTTTGGGGCATTTTTAAAAATAAAAAATTTATAAAATGCAAAAACTCCCCTTACCCAAGTGTTAAAAAATTAAATGTTTTGGCTCTTTTTTAAAAAATTTTAAAATACATGCATTTTTCTACAGGAGAAAAAAAAACACAAAAAAACACCTTTTTTCCAGAAAAAATGCACAATTGGGTAAAGAGCAAAATTTTCCCCCAAAAATTTTTTGTGGATAACGTAACTAGCAAAAATTTAATACAGTAAAAAAACCCCACTTTCATGAAATTCAAGTTTTTAAAAGAGAAAAAAATGTGTAACCCTGCCCCCACAAGTTAAGTTTATTCAGTGAAAACCAAGGAAAGGACAGGGAAAGGAAATAAGCTCTGTGTTTTTCTGTGTTTTAAAAAAAATAAAAAAGGTTTTAAAGCAATGTTATACAATTTCTAAAAAAAAAAAAAGTTGACAAAAAAAAAAAAAAAAGGCCTAATTTTTAAAAAAAACTAAAAAAACAAATAGGGGGGACGAAATAAAGAGCTTTGTCATGGGTCAAAAAAAATATAAAAACACGGGGCAGATCAAAAAAAAACATACCTGAAAATATTATTTTAAAAACTGACAAAGACATTATTTATAAAAAAACTAAAAAAAAAACATTTTTTTATAAAACTGACAAAAAATACATTTTTTAAATTTCAAGTGATATTTTTTAAACCCCTCCAAAGTTTACTTCAAGGTTTATAAAAAACATTATTTAAAAAGTGACAATCTTAAAAAAAATTTTATTTTGGACTTATTTCAATTTAAAAAAGGTTTTAAAAATTTTTTTTTCAAATAATAAAAAAATCGATACAAAAAATTTCACAGATTTTGCTAATCTTTTCATAAGTTAACCTGTTAGATAGGGTGTACCTTTTTTTCTTTCATTCCATTTGAAAAACAATCTTTCTGGCAGGTAACTTTTTTTATACAGGTCTAAAATTGTAACAACATCTAGGAAAGCTGGCTTCTTTTCGTTGGTACAAATGTCCCAGTGGGGTATTTGAAGGCCCCCCCATCTGCAACCCTTTCAAAAACCCCCCCCCTCCCTTGTCCGGGGGGGCCCACAAACCCTTTTGGGGCTTCCTCACCCTTTTTTCCCCAGCAAGCGCTTCCCAATATGTGGCAAAGAAAAAAAAAACTTAACCCTTTTTTTCTCTCACCCTACCACCACTTCCGGGCGGGAAGGGGGGGTTTTGGGGTAGAGAATAAAAAAGGGTTTAAAATTTTTTTTTGGCCAGTTGGTTGATAGGGTGAGGGGAAAAGGGGTTAACAAGAAAAATTTTTACAACCAATACAGAAAAATTTTGTAAAATAGGTACTTACTTGGCCTTTGCTTTCTAAAAATATCCTGAACACTTTTTTACCTTGTTTTCAAATTACCTTTGACATATTCAACTGGGTTATTTCTGAAATTACTTGACATTCTTTGCTCTGCATTTTCTACCTATTGCCCCCCATACTTCACTTTGGCCTGTTTTTTTTTTTAATATTGCCCGATATCTTCATTTTTGGGCTGAATTTTCTACAAATTTTTTTGGGGAAATTTTTTACATGCGGGCCCCGGGGATCTTCATTTTGGCTGAGTTTTCTAAAAATTGTCTGGTGTCTTTTTTGTTTGATTTTTATATTTCCGATATCTTCATTTGGTTTGGGGTTTTTACTATTGTCTGGTGGGGCCTTTATTTTTTGGTCTGAGTTTTCTACATTTTTTGTCTGGGGTTTTTTCATTTGGTCTGAGTTTTCTAATATTGCCCGATTCTTCATTTGGTCTGGGGGTTTTTACATAATTGTCTGGTATCTTCATTTGTCTGAGTTTTCTTTTCATATTGCCCGATATCTTTTCATTTGGTCTGAGTTTTCTAAATTGCTGATATGTTCAATTTTTCTGAGTTTTCTATATGTTGCCCAATTCTTCATCTGGTCGATTTTCAAAACAATTTTTTCCCAATTTATTCATTTGGCCCAAATTTTCTAGAAAAAATTGGGGGGGGGTGGTATTTTTTTATTTGGCCTGAGTTTTCTACATACTGCCGGGAAAATTCAATTTTTTCGGGGATTTTCTACAAATTCCCTGTAATAATCATTTGGGGCCCGAATTTTCTAAAATTGTTGATTATTCATTTGGGCCCCCTTTTTCTAGAAAATTTCCTGAATATTCATTTGGCCTGAGTTTTCCCAAAAAAATTCCTGATTTTTTTTGGCCACTAGAAAGCCTTTAAGCTTTTCCTGGGGCGAAAATTGTCTAAAAATTTTTTGGCCCTGATTTTTTCCCCAGAAAAATTTCTGATATATTCAAATGGCCCTGTTTTTTTTAAAATTGCGATTTTATTCAATTTGGCCCCGAGTTTTCAAAAATTTCCCCTTTTCAAAAGGGCCATTTTCCTCGCCTTTTCTTTTTCTTCACTTTGGTTTTAAATTTTTTCCCAAAAATGTGGCATATTCATTTGGGGGTTTTCTACAAAAACGCCCAATAGGACAGTTAGTGGCCCCCTTTCCCCAAAGGTCCCCAGTGTTCAACAAAACGAAAAACGAAATAACTGTTTTTCCCGGAACAACGAATTTTTGATGTAAAGTTCAGAATCCTAGGGGTCAAAAAAAATAAAAAAAAAAACACAAACAACTTTTCCTCGAACACCAAATCTAAACCCAAGCTGAAAATGAAAGGGGAATTTTTTTCATGACAGAACAGGGGAAGTACGGGTCGGTTTTCTGAGCTCTCAGAGGCCGCAAAAAAACCACAATGTAGCGGATGAGGGGTTAAATTTTCAAGATGTTTTTTCCTTTTTTGAAGGGGGGGTCCTTGTCATGGACATCGTTTTAGGGCATTGGGACATTCCATGAGTGTCCTCATCCCGGTGTTCCGTAATTGCTTTTTTATGAATCCGCGATTAATGTTAAAAACTGATAACTTTTTATAGATCTGGGGCAGACAAACCAAGGAAAAAGTCTCTTAAGTCATTAGGCCGGAAAAATTGGGGGGGGGTGAATTTTTTAAAAAATGGCAAGGAAAAAAAAAAACCTGAGGCTATCCTGATTGTGATTCGATGTGAAACGTCTAGTTTTGTTAGGGGAAAAACTTGGGGGGGAAAAGTGCGATGTATACTTAAAAATTTTTTTTTTGCATTTAAAATACCAAATTACAGTATGAATTTGGGGATTGTTAAAAAAAAAAAATTTAAAAAAACGTTTAAAGTTTCCCCTTGGGTTTTACCAGTTAAAAAAAAAATTTGGTTTTTTTTTGAACTTTATCAAATTTTGTGATTCTTAAAATTTTAGGTGGTTGTTCTTTAAGGAAAGGAGGGGGGGTAAGTTCAAAAAAAAAATGAAATGATAGATCTAGTAGCAGACAACTCAAAACGTAATCTTTAAACATTAGGGACGGAAGGTAGGGGGGGGGTGGGGAAAAAAAAAAAAAGGTAGCAAACGGAAAAAAAAAAAAAAAACAGTGGGTCTTCGCCATAGATCTAATATATTTTAACTATTAAGGAAGTAAATTGAAAGTAAAAAATTTTTTACATCACCAGCAAAAAGTAAACCAAAAAAAAAACCCTCTGAGTTGATTCCAAAAACAGGGGCCTACACCGGATGAGATTCACGCATTCAGCATGCGAAAATTCTTGTTACTAAAATGTCTTTCCCTTCAAAAAAAAAACCTTCCCTGCTTTTTTCACTCATAAAAAATGGACTTGATCAACAAACAGAAAAAATGTACATTTTAAAAACCCAAATGAAGGCTTATTCAAAAAAAATGTTTTAAAAGTAAATTTTTTTAAAAAACCTTCACAAAATTTAACAAATTAAAAAGGACAGAGAAAAATTTGTTTAAAATTAAAAAAACACAAGAAAAAACTCTCCATATGGAAAAATCAGTTTGATTGCAACGTTTGCGCAACAATAACAGAGCTGATCAAGATGGGGGTATTTTTGCAGCCATTCCCCCATCATCAAAAAACACACAGAAAATTTGTACGCGATGCAGCCAAGCAGTAAAGGGTCAGTCACCTATCACAAAAAACACACAATACGGTTAAAAACTAATGGTGTAGAATTTTTTTTCTCTAAAAAAAACATTCAACACTAAAATCACTTCATAAAAAAAACTGGCAATGGAAAACAACAACACTCAACATTGGTCCCTGAAAGCTGAAGACAGGGTACCGGGCCCGTGCGTTTCTAACAAACCCCGGACCATGCACTTATGCATAATGGGCTAACACTCATCGATTTCAGAGGGAGACATCCCCGGGGGACTCAGCTGATTGTGTAGCAGCGACCCCCAAGAAGAAGGAAGCATCGGCCCCCTTCCCAAAAACCCAAAACAAAAAAAAACACCATCAAGACACCCCGCGGGTTCCACTTCTGTGATGTCTGATCCCACAGCTCCCCTCCCAAACGTGCGAAATGGCCGACCAGGCCTGCTTTCTGCCTGCAAAAACTGAAAAAAAAAAACAAAAATGTCCGTTTTAGTGTCGTCCTCTAATGTGACTCCCCACCCTGTCCCCATTTCCTGCTTGGGTCAATCATGCTAAAAAAAAGAAAAAAAAACCATAACCCTTTAACCTCCCTCACCCTGTCCAACCGCCCCTGCATCTAAAAAACCGCCATCTCATCTCATCTCTTCCCTTGCCAGGCCCCCGGCAGTAGGACCAGTTTTAAAACATCATTAAGAGCATAATTTTCCTGCGGGAGAAAGTTGGGCAAGGGGGGAAAGAAAGGAATGCCCCACAACCAAATTTCAAACACGGTGAAAGTTTTGGGATGGAGTCCAGGGGGGCCCCCCACAGATGTCTTCATCAACCTTTGCTAGCAAAGCAAAAAATTTAACTTTTTTGACCCCTCCCTTATGCATCAGTTCCCTGCGGGAAAAACTGGTTTTTAAGGGTGACGGGTAAAAAGCAGAAAATGTGGAAAATTAGGGTGGGGGGAGTCAAAGAGTGGCAGATGGATGCGGAGTCAAAGCAGTAATGTGGTATTAGGGTGAGGGAGTTCAAAGGTTTAACATTTCCCAGCTGGCAGATAGGATGCAGGAGTTCAAAGCAAAAAAATTGGTACATGGGGTGAGGGGGGGAAAAAAAAGGGTTAGGTTTACATTTGGTAGATATAGGGACAGAGCAAAGCAGTAATGTGGGTTATAGGGTGAGGGAGTCAAAGGGTTAAGGTTTTACGGGGTTGATATATTGACAGATTTTAAAAGCAGTAATGTGGGATATAGGGTGAGGGAGTAAAAAGGGTTAATTTTTTAAAAACCCAAAAAAAAAAGGGTTTTCAGTCACCATGGGGGTGGTTAGCGTGACAACTGCCGGGGAAGGTTCGGGGTTTTGAATCCTGGTTAGTCCTGTCAAAATCTGTTGAATTTTTCGCCCAAGGTTTTCCCCCCCAGAACTGAAACACAATGGGCTTGAGGGGGGAAGATTGGGACCATACATTTTAAGTCTCACCCCCTTTACAAATGCTTCCACTGAGGGTGTTGCTCAAATTTTTGATGAACAAAAAAACAGGGTTATTGTGTCTTCAGGCTGGTTGATGCTAGGAATGTTTTAAAGGGGAAAAGTGTAGAGTAAAAAAACCTGTCATGAAAATCTCGTCTAAAGTGGAACTCATAGCATCTCGTTACTTCCCCATCGTCATGCATAGGGGCGCTTTTTTGAAAAATTTGCCCCGTTTATGGTCAGCAAAATGGCACAAAAAAATCAGAAGAAAAAAAAAAAAAAAAACAGTTTTGAATTTTATTATTCCTTTTTTTTTTTTTCCCTCAAAATTAAAATCATTTTAATACCCCAAAAATAACAACCTCTAGATCCATGAAATGACTCCTTTTGGATCACCCCAAAAAAATTTGGGATTATTTAAAAAAATTGGCACCCAATGTCATTCATTTTTTCTTTTGGGTTTGGGGGTTTTTGGGGTTGGTTGGTTGGTTGGTTGGTTGATTGGTTGGTTGGGTTGGGGTTGGGCCTCTTGTTTGTTGCTTGTTTAGTTTGTTGGGTTGGTTGGTTTTGGTTTGGGGTTGCGCTTGTTTGGGGTTGTTGGTTTGGGGTTGTTGGGTTATTTGGGGGTGGTTTTTGAGTTGCTTTGTTTTGTTTTTGAAAAATAACAAAAAAAACAATTATTACCAGAAATTTTAAAAAAATGAGTACGGGGTGCTTTTGTGATGCACAATCCCGGAGAAAAGTAAAGCAACTCTGAACAAATGAAAAAAAAAACGAATTTTTTTTTACACGGGCCTATGAGCAGTGGCCATGTTTCCCTTTTGAAGTGCAAAAAAAACAGATTTTTGTGCCTTTTGCTTTACCCTTTGGGTGTACCCCGTTTTTTTTTAAAAAGTTTTGTTTTGCGCAAAGAAGTTTGATATTCTGGGGGCCCCTGTCCCCTTTTTTCATTTTCCCCCTTTTGCAAATTCGGGGGGGGCCAATTTTCCACATGTGGTGCTCATCAAATTGTACACCACACCACACACACCCCCAAAAATTACACCAGCTTGCTCTTTTTCCAAAAAATGTTTTTTTTCATCACAAAAGAAAATTAAAATCAAAAAAAAAAATTTTTGGGAAAAAAAAAAAAACAGAGCAAAAGATATAAAAAAAAACGATCTAACTTTTTCCCCAAAAAATATCAAAAGGGGGGTCGGGCGGGTTGTGTTGCACCAAAATCTTTTTTTTCCTTTACAGCGAAACCCATCATGAGAAAAACCTAGAAGAATGCCCTGAAAAAAAGGTTTGGAAAAAAAAATTATAAACAACATTCATTTTTTTAATGATCTGCTAATTGCAAAAAAAAAAAAAGACCTAAAAATTTTGTGAATATAATAGAAAAAAAAAAACCCAAAAAATTAAAGGGGGGACTAAAATACAAGAAACCTAAGTCATGGTAACCAGTAAAAAAAAACAAGTTTAATTTTAAAAAAATCTGGGAATGGTCATTCCCCCAAACCCAATGGTAGATGCACATAGAAATACCAGCAGAATCAGCCAGCCAAAAAAAATTCAAGAAGATGAAAAAGCGTTTTTTTAAAAAGTAAAAAAGCCTAAAAATTAACATCAAGAAGAGAGTTCTTGAATGTTTTTTAGAAAAGTTTTTTGTTGTTTAAAGGGTTTTGAGGGGGTGGGGAAGCCAAAAATGCAAAGTCAAAAAAAAAAAAACTGAGGCTTAAAATGGGTTTCTAAGAAGGAATGTGGAGCTCCCTGGGACAGCAAAAAACAAAAAAAAAAAGTCTTGAAGGAGGCAGACACAAAAGAAATTATTTTAAAAAACAAAAAAAAAAAACCCCATCAAAACTGTCCCTTTCAGTTCCTGTTTAAAATCCCTGCTTCCTCCTGTCCTTCTCCTGCTCCCGAGCGTTTGTTGGGGCAAAACTCCCGGGCCCCCCCCGGAGCGTTCCTCCCTTTTCCCAGTGACTCTTTGTCGGGGTTCAAACCCCTTCCAGCTTTCAGCTATCTGCTCCTGGTCCCCTCTAACACCTGGAAGGGGAAAAAACCCCCCGGCAAAGTGTTAGAGCAATGGGGCAAAAAAAAATGGGGGATCAAAAAGGTTTAAAAAACCCCAGCGATAAAAAAAAAATTTTGTGGGATTTTTTTTTCCCCCAACTGATTTTTGTCCCCAGAGTTGAGATGCTATGGGCTTGTTGGGGGGGGAGGGGCTGGGACTTTACACAGTTGGGGTCCATCCACTTTATGGGAAATTTTTTGTTGGGGTTTAATCAAAGGACATAATCTTGAGAATTATCTCCCCGGGTTTTTACTTCTCAAAAACAACACAGTTTGTTTCTACCCATTCAGCTAGCAAGAACAGATACAAAGTACAAAAAAAAATCAGAACACTCCTCAGGGGTTTGAGTGTTTCTCAAATTTCCCCGACTTTTCCCTGCAGGGGTATCTGTATTTAAACAGACCTGGACACCAGGATATATTATACAGCAAACACAAGAAAAAATCCTTTTCCCCCCCCCCGTCTAACCCAAAATGTAAAATCCAAGCAAAAAAAACATTTTTCATTCCCATTCCCATAATCACGCATTTTTGGGGAAAAAAAAATTCTAAGGTTTTGGGGGGGGGCCCTTTCACGCCCTGTTCCCATTGACCTCGTTTTTTGGTGGGTGTGGAGATGTGTTGGAGAACTAGAGAAAACCAAAATGGCCAGTGGGGGTATGACACAGAAGTTTTGGGGCAGGGCCCCCCCACCCCTCCAAAAATATTTATAACAAAATAAAAAACCAAAAAAATGAGAAAAAAAAAACAAAAATCAGAAAAAAGGGGGGGGCTGGGCCCCCCAGGGGCAGAAAAAAAACCTGCTAATTCCCCGTGCTAAAAAAACCAGGAAAAATACTTTTTTGTGTTTTTAAAAAATGTTATTCACAAAAAAAAGCAAAAAGAGTGAATTTTCAAGCACAACATAATAAATGTTAATTTTTGACCCAGTCTCCGTGGGCGAGGTTAATGAAGGAAACCCATGGAA
>JAPXFY010007405.1:0-10824 GCA_030674185.1 Monoplex corrugatus | reverse complement strand
ATCATGATTTGGAAGCTAGATAAAGCAACGGTCACTATTTGATTTTTATTATGGCTGACTAGTCACATCATGGATAACATGCCAATAACTAAATTTTCTTAATTTCAGAATCATTTTTGATCATATTTTAAATCTGCACTCTGTTCTGTTTGGGGGCACATGTGTTAATGAACATTAATTCAAATCTTGATTGTGTATAATGAAAACAAACTTTTTTAGTTTGCGTTATTTGTTTCTTGTTTGTTTTTTGTTTTGTTTGTTTGTTTGGTTGGTTGTTTTATGTTTTGTTTGTTTGTTATTGTTGTTGTTGTTTCTTTTCTTTATTTTTATTTTTTTTTTTTTTTTTTGGTCATTCCCTGCCAAAGTAGTTAAGTGCTTAACACGGAATTTTGCAAGGAATTGCAACCATGTCGGAGTTCCATTTATCAAAATGCTGAAATTATGCGGTTCTGATCTAACAGATTATGATCTATTTTACTTTGCAAAGGAACTTTTTTGATGAGTGTGTGTGTGGGGGGGGGGGGGGGGGGGGTGCTTTTCGTGTTGGATCGTATCGTCACGATTTCAGGCGTAAAAACAAACAAAAAAGACAACATGCTTGCTATGCGAGATGAGAAAGCAATTGAATTGGAAACGTGCACATGAATCCTATCGTATTTTTGTTTCATGTGGCTTTTTTTTCCTTTTCTTTATTTTTGTTATTTTTGTAAGCCATCTGCTTGTTTATTTATACAATATTGCCTTCCTTTCTATCTGGGGATTGTTTTGAAAGAAAACTTTTTTGAATGAGCACACACAAATATGCGGGAGTATCCACAGACCCTTTCATATACAAACCAGTACAGATATCCAGGCTCTCCTCGTGTGCGCACACACACTCACGCACAGAAAGAGAGAGAGAGAGACAGAGAGAGAGTGAAATAGTGAGTGAGAGAGAAAGAGAGATAGATAGATAGATAGATAGACAGACAGATAGATAGATAGATAGATAGATAGATAGATAGACAGATAGATAGATAGATAGACAGATAGATAGATAGATAGATAGATAGATAGATAGATAATAGATAGACAGATAGATAGATAGATAGATAGATAGATAGATAGATAGATAGATAGATAGATAGACAGATAGATAGATAGAGAGAGAGAGGTTTGTCTAATTTCCCTGTGTCTGTGTGTGAATGTTTGTGGTTTGTCAGATGCCAGCCATTTAAAGTTATCAGAAACAACAGAACAGAGATTAATGCCACATCCTTCCCTCATCGTTCACGGCCTATCAAAATTAAATCACTCTATTATCATAGCCTACCTAACGCTGAATCACTCTACCAATTCAACTATCATTATTCTGGTACGGAAGAGCATAACGTCTGACCCCAAGACGCCACATCATTGCCTTATATTACTTGCAACACTAGAGCCAATATATGTAGCTGACACTATCACATTTCTCAGTGTGGTAGTTCGGAGATAAAGCCACGTTATGCGTCTTTGTATGAAAGTGGAGGGAACACGGTATGCAATTCAATGTAATAAATAAAATGCTTTTGTATTTGTTGGCAACTCAAGAAAACCACAGAGGTTCAAAATTCTGGTCCAGGTGACACACTGTCAGATACTGATGGTAACTGTAGTTGAGCTGCAAGATGAACTTTTTCACAGGTACGTTGGATCGTGACAGGACACTTTTTAAACATTGACAGTGACCGGTCAGCACTAAGGAGTATCCTGTGGTAGGTGGACACACCAAGGATAGCCATCGCTGGTTCCTGTGAGCTTTCTGGCAGTGGAACGGTGACTGAATGAGAATGGGTTTGGTAGTGTTTTGAAGAGTTCAATAAGAGCCATGACATTGGAAACGGCTTGAAATATATGGAAGAAAAAATGTTCTTGCTGTTCTGCTCTGCGCGAGGTACGAGTAGGACCATACTGAGTTCCACGCCATGAGACAACAAGTATATCTCTCTTGAGACCCTTGAAGTTATTCTTGCAGATGCAATGCACAACTGGGCATTAACTCTCTGAAACTAAGCTATCAGACTCTGATACGTGTATGTGTGTGTGTGTGTGTGTGTGTGTGTGTGTGTGTGTGTGTGTGTGTGTGTGTGTGCTTGTGTGTGTGTGTGTGTGTGTGTGTGTGTGTGTGTGTTGTGTGTGTGTGTGTGTGTGTGTGTGCGTGCGTGTATGCATGCGCGCATGCATGTGTCTGTCTTTAACCTTGTCGAAAACTTTTTTTGTACACAGACAACTCCATGAGGAAGAATGAATCGTACCTGTTCTGTAAAATGACCTCAGAATCATCGGGTTATATTACCCATAACATCAACATGGATGCACACACCCACGCACTGCAAATGCAAGTTTATCTGTTCCCACTGGTAATGTCATCATGATCAATATAGATCTATTTGAATGTTTATCCATCTACCTGTATGCTTCTGACGCTGATGGCATTCACAAGGAGATGTGGTACTATAGAGGGTGCAGGCCATACATGGTCAAAGTGTACAAGACCACAAAGTTGATCATTATGGTTAATTTCCACCATTGCCAAAAAGAAAGGTGCTTCCAAGTCTTCTTTTCATTTCATCCAGAAAGTAAAGCACCTCAGAAAACTATCCACTAGTATATTCAACTGTTCTGTAGATCACTATTCCAGCTTTCAGCGGCATCTGTATTGTAACATGAAGACAGAGTGTGAGGACGGACAGGATGAACCAGAATATTGTTCCTTCGATTCTCCTGTGTGCCATGGTGGACTTTTGTTATGTGACCGTTGCTACAAGTTCATCGGCTACCGATATTTGCAAAAAATTGACAGCTCTGAAACCAATGGTGACAGAAGAGCTAGGGAGTATTGTAGATCTGTTGGTGGTCATTAGGTGTACCTAAATGTGACATTGCCTGGCTCACAGCCATTAAACGTATAACAAAAAATCTTGGCAAATTTATAGCAGAGTGTTATTTGGCTTGTACATCGGGGATATGTCTTTCCCTAATATGTACAGGCACAATATAATTGACCAAGACAGAACTGTTCTGTATCATTCTCTTACTTTAGAAAGGAAACTGCCATTTAAGATTCAAGGAAAAGCATGTGTAGTGTACGAAGATACTGGCTTAGATTTACGGAGATGTCGAAATGCATTTTTTTCTTAGGTATGGGGCTGTATGTGAATTCAGGAAGAAGATAAAAGAGAAGCATCATTTAAAAGCAATATCCTTGACCACCACACGGGTTTTATTTCACACCAGCAACACTCTCTGACGACGTGTTGTAGTGGTCATCTGACACATACCTTTCTTTTGTGCGGGTCTGACCCATTTAACGTGTGTGATGAGGAACATGGGACCCCCTGTAATGTTGAATGGAATTTATCACACCAGCATGGCACTGAATCAACAGATAAGCACACCACAAAAGTCCACGCATTTACTTGCCATGATCAAGTCAATATGTTATCTTACACTTTGGTATGTGACTTCCAACCTGACTGTCAGGATAAGAGTGATGAGTCCTTCTGTAAACATTTTACTTGTGTCAACACATTTACATGTACCAATGGCCAGTGTGTGTCCTATGATCATGTGTGTGACCAACTGTCTCACTGTCCAGATGATTCAGATGAAAGGAACTGTGATGAATATATAGATATTAACTTTCCACAGTCTTTCCCATTCCCTGTTCTCATCAATTTTGATAGCGAAACCATTTTTACTTCAACATCATTAAGTACTAATGACTCATGTCCTGATATCATTACCGTTGTCCTGGGAAGTTTTAATGACTGCCTGCTGTCTACACGCGATGCAACAGAATGTACGACTGTATTGGCCATGAGGATGAAGAAGGCTGTGAGGAAGCTATGTGCCCTGGATTCTTTCGATGCAGAGCTTCCACAGTATGTGTACATGGCGACCATCTGTGTGATAGTTGGTCTCACTGTCCAATGCATGATGATGAGTTAGTGTGTAGCATGTCCTGTCCTGCAGGATGCCTATGTCAAGGTCACTCTTTTCTATGTCTTCAGCCTTTCTCTGCATCAGTCTTTACACAGCTCCGTTCCTTGGATGCCACAGGCTCAGATATGGATCTAACCGAACTGAGCAGTCATGCTTACCTAATTCATCTGATTCTTGCCAGTTGTTCCTTAAGCCATCTGCCGAACATGACTTTGTATAATCTGAGGTTTCTGGACCTAACAGACAACAGACTGAAACATGTCAACATGGTTCACTTTGTTTTTCTTAACAATCTACAAAAATTATCCCTGTCAAAAAATCCTCTCACTTCACTCAGTTTTGACCGATTTTCTGTAGTCAGACAAAATACCTTAGAAATAGTAGATTTGTCACACATCAAGCTAATGGTCTTCAATACCAAGGTCTTTTCAAAATTCATGCGCTTAGAGAAACTTAATTTAACTTGTACTGCCATTCACACCATCAGCCCCGATGGTTTTCACTTCACACCACAACTGACTGAACTGTATATGGATGGCAGTCCCATAAAAATGTTTTCACCTAATCTCTTCAGAGGTCTTTCTAATCTTGCTGTCATAAAAAGCAGAAAACTACAAATTATGCTGCAAACAAATACTTGTGTATGGTCCTGGTAACACAGTGTGTAATGCCCTAAGGATGAAGTATCATCGTGTGACGACTTATTGCAATCACCCATGTACCGAGTGTTTCTTTGGATGATCAGCTGTTTGTCAGTGACTGGGAACGTTCTTGTCTTTCATCGTACGTCTGTGTTCCCCGAAAAATGATTTCTTCGAGTGGTTTTGGTGTTTTTGTACCAGTCTGACTGCAGTTGACTTTCTAATGGGTATCTACATGGTTATAATTGGCGTGGCTGATGAAATATTCCGCGGTAGATATCTCCACTATGATGACATATGGACAAGCAGTGCAGCCTGCAAGATGGCAGGATTCCTGTGTCTGTTATCCAGTGAAGCATCAGCTCTAATCATCTGGCTTATCACGCTCGATCGTTTTATTGTCATTGCCTTTCCATTTAGCTCTCTAAGGTTTGACAGAACATCAGCAGCTGTGGCCTGTCTGTTGACTTGGTTGATTGGTTTGGTTCTTGCCTTCCTGCCTTTACTTCCGGTGACATCACACTGGGAGTTTTACAGTCAGACAGGTATTTGTATCCCTCTACCAGTCACTAGACGTACTTTCAATGGACGGCTATATTCTGTCAGCATTTTGATTGTCTTTAACTTTGTCTTGTTTCTGTTGATCTCAGTTGGGCAAGCTTCCATTTACAGGTCAGTGAAGAAGAATACTTTAACCACCAATACGACAAAACTATCAAAAGACATGACCATAGCACGGCGGTTGATCAGTGTAGCTGTAACTGATTTCATGTGTTGGTTTCCAGTTGGACTCTGTGGAATACTGGCATTGGCTGGTATTCCTATTCCCATAGAAGTGAATGTGGCATTAGGTGTTTCCGTACTGCCTTTAAATTCCGCCTTAATCCCTTTATGTACACATTCAACGTTGTTTTAGAAAAGCGAGGGAAATCAAAAGAAGCTAAATTTTTAAAATGGTTGGAATCCCAAGCTTTTTTCATTGATAGATAATAGGCAACTCAATAAACGACTATTGTGCTGCTCACATACTTCTATGTTTTAGTGTCTTTAATTATGAATAAGTGTGTGATAAAGAGACAGACACTCAGAGACAGAAAGAGAGACAGGCAGAAATGCAGATACAAAGACAGATTCAGACAGCGACAGAGACAAAAAGACAACCATAATACAAGAATGAGCATGAAAGAGGAAGAAACTTGAAACGAAAAACACCTTATCAATTGAACATTGGGTCCTGTTGAAACTGTCTCAGAGCTATGCTTTATTATACTGCATATATTACATAAGAATATTTACAGAAAACATGACTTAGTGAAATGAAAATATATAAATACAATGAAAATAATTTCAAAAGAATTTGAAATGCACCAAAATCAAATGTAAATAAGAAAGAAAAGCAGGCAGTAACAAAAAGTAAGTGGAGCCACATGACATTCAGTGATGAGAGGCAGCCTGTAAAAATGTCTAACAGAAATTTCATGAAAATGGGCTTGCATTTTAGGCCACAAATATATTTATTTCTTTGCTTAGATGAGACGTTGGCCAGCGTTACTTTGTTGTTTTAGGGCCATTTGTCAGGAGTAGACTCCCATTCTCCCTTCGCCTAACACCTACACTCATTGTTTTAAATCCTATTAACAACCCCCCATTTTCCCCCCAAAATGAATTGTACAATTATCTCTTTCCCCTACTCTGCGTAGGTCTTTGTGTATTGTATGCATTTCACTTTGATAGTATCCGTGCATCTGGTGCCATACAAATAATGCAAGTATCATTTTCATTGTAAAAAGAGAATAAATAAAACAGGAGAGAGGGATATTTGGAAGTGTGGGAGACTGCCAAACAATAAAAAATTTAACAAAATAAGAAGAAGGATAAAGAGTGAGAGACAGAAGGAGAGAGATAGGCAAAGGTTCCCAGACAGAGAGACAAATAGAGAATGAGAAGACACAGAGAGACAGATACATAGAGATATATAGTATTTCAATGTTTCAATTTCAGTTTTGCAGCATGAGATATTTACGCTCAGAACGAATTCTATATTCACTGATGACACCGATGGTCATGTATGGGTTTTGCATTTTTCACTTGTATTTGTATTAAACCATTAGGACAATCGTGGCTATATTTTTGTGACGTATGTATAATATGTCATCTTCAAAATGAATAGGTAATAAACAAATGTGTTAACTGACTGATTAAACAATCAAATCGAATATATATATATATATATATATATTATATATATATATATATATATGTATATTGTATATTTTATTATATATATATATATATATACATACATACATATATATGTATATACATATACATATATATGTGTACATATATATATATATGTATATACACATATATACGTGTATATGTGTATATGTATAATATATATATTATATATATATACATATATACATATATACACATTTTATGTACTTAATTTCAATTTAATGAATAAATAAGTCACTTAATATATATATATATACACATATATATTATATTATATTATATTATATTTATTATTATATTATATTATATTATATTATATTATATTATATTATATTATATTATATTATATTTATATTATATTATATTATATTATTATTATATTATATTATATTATATTATATTATATTATATTATATTATATTATATTATATTATATTATATTATATTATTTATATTATATGAGACGTGAGACGTTGGATGACCAAGGCCAGGAATTAAACCATAGTGCCAAGGACATCCACGCTGACGGTTCTGATGCGGATTTTGCACAAGCTCTTAACGCCAAACGTGGAAAACTCAATTTGCCGCCTGCCGGTGCAAAAGAACAATGGGAGAAATTAGATGAGGAACTTGTCCTTAAGCTGAATGCGCTAATAGGGAACAGTACGCTGGAACACAAACTTGACACATACGGAGACATCATATACTCTATCTGCAGGGACACTTATGGAGTGAAGCAGCCAAAGACAAAAACGCCTCCCCAGAAATCCAGAAGACAGCAACAGATGGAGAGCATCCGGAGGGAGAAAAGGAAGCTTAAAAAGCGAATGAAAACTGCCTCAGAATTCGAGAAGCAAGGGCTCCTGGAACTCTGGAAAGATCTGAAGGCCAAACACAATGCTCTCAGCAAAGTGGAATCAGCAAGGCGAAGAAAGAGCAAAAAGAAGAAGACTCAAGATCGTTTCTTCAAAGATCCCTTTGACTTTGCAAGAAAGCTGTTTGAACAACCCAAATCAGGGACTCTCACAGTGGGCAAGGAAACCCTAGAGCAGCATCTCAGGGAAACATATTCCGATTCTCAGCGCGAGGCACCACTTGAAATCCAAAATCTGGTTTGGCCTGCAGCGCCAGAAGGAAAATTCAATAACAAACCACCAACACTGGATGAAGTGAAGAACGTAGTAAAGAAAGCCAGAGCCAAGTCAGCACCTGGACCAAACGGAATACCATACCTGCTCTACAAGAAATGCCCAAAAGTGCTCGAGTGGCTCCACAAGATGATTCGATCAGCATGGAGGAACCAGAAGATCAGCGACCAATGGATGAGAGCTGAAGGAGTGTACATTCCGAAGGAGCAGAACTCCAGCAGCATCAATCAGTTCAGGCCAATATCACTTCTGAACGTCGAGGGGAAAATCTTCTTCTCTGTTATGGCAGCAAGATTGACAAAATACCTGACTGAAAACAAGTATGTGGATATGTCAGTCCAAAAGGGAGGCATACCAGGAATGCCTGGATGCTTGGAACATGCCACGTTGATTTGGGATGCCATCCAAAAAGCAAGAACAGAGAAGAGAGACATTGACGTAGTTTGGCTTGATCTGGCGAATGCATATGGATCAGTTCCACACGATATGATACAGCTGGCTCTTGAAATGTATCACATCCCAGAAAACATCCGAACAATGCTGAGGAAGTATTTCCAAGGGTTCTCAATGCGGTTCTCTACCAAAGAATACACCACGGACTGGATAGACCTAGAGGTGGGCATTGCAATGGGCTGTGCAATCTCTCCCATACTGTTCGTGTTGGCAATGGAAGTCATCTTGAAAGCTGCAATGAAGAGTTCAGGTCCAGTGAATCTGGGAGATGGATACCAGATGCCTCCTCTGAAAGCTTTCATGGATGACACAACAGTCTTGTCCACGGATGAGGAAGAGACACACCAAATCTTAAAGCAGCTGGATGAGCTGGTGGCCTCTTCAAGAATGAGGTTCAAACCTAAGAAATCCCGAAGTCTCTCACTGCGAAAAGGAAAAGTGGCAGATTCAGTCAAATTCATGGTAGCCAACCAAGCCATCCCCACTGTCACAGAAGAGCCAGTAAAAAGTCTCGGAAGATGGTATGATGACTCCCTGAAAGACACACAAAGGGGATGTGAAACCAAGCAAACAGCAGAAGAAGGCCTGAAGAAAATAGATAACTGCGGACTGCCAGGTAAATACAAAGTCTGGTGTCTACAGTTCATGCTGATACCAAAGCTGCTGTGGCCACTGCTAATCTATGACATTTGCACCAGCACAGTCAAAGCAATGGAAGCCAAAATCAACAAATACACAAGAAAATGGCTCGGTGTCCCACCTGGTCTCACTGATGTTGCATTCTACTGTCGTCAAGCAATGCTGAAGCTACCTCTGAAATCCATAGTGGAGGAATACAAAGTTGGAAAAAGCAAGACTGTTGAGCATGCTGGAGGAATCGGAGGACAATATCGTGAGAGCAGTTCATCCAAAGCTGAGAACTGGCAGAAAGTGGAAAGTCCAAGAGGCTGTAAACAATGCCAAGAGAAACCTCAGCATCAAAGAAATAATTGGACACACGCAAACCAACAGACAGGGACTGGGAGCAACAAAAATGCAGTGGTGGTCCAAAGCCAAAGGGAAGGAAAAAAGAGACATGATCATACAGGAGTTGAAGGAAGAAGAAGATGTCAAAAGAGTGCAGAAGGCAGTCCAGCAAGGTCAACAGGGGCAATGGACAACATGGGACAGTGCACTCCAAAGAAGTCTCAGCTGGAACGATATGTGGCACATGGCTCCTCTAAGGATAAGCTTCCTCCTCAGATCTGTATATGACCTGCTCCCCTCGAATGCAAACTTAGTGAAATGGGGGAAAGCAGACGACCCAGCATGTCCGCTCTGTCAGAAGAAACAAACAGTGGAACATGTCCTAAGCTCTTGCAAAGTAGCGCTAGCCCAAGGAAGGTATACATGGAGGCACAACCAAGTTCTGAAAGTGATCACAGATGTGGTTAGCGAAAAAACCATGACCCCAAACGCACCAATTGCTATGACAACGTTCTACAAAGCAGGAGGGAAACAGGTCTGGCCCGAAAGGGCTATGACAACCAGCACATTGCCAAAGGGTCTTCTGGATGGAGCAGTCGACTGGGAGTGTACAGCAGACCTCCCAGAGTGGAGAAATTACCCAGACGTCATCAGCAAGACAGGCATGAGACCAGACATCGCTCTCCACTCTGACTCCTCGAAACAAGTGATTCTGATAGAACTCACTGTGCCATACGAAAGCAGAATGGAAGAAGCACATATCTACAAGACCGAAAAATACGCCGGTCTTGCCAGCACCCTGAAGAAAGCAGGTCTGCGGGTCAAAATCTTCGCCATAGAGGTCGGGGCAAGAGGGTTTGTGGGCACCTCCGCTTATGATCTCATGAAACAACTCGCCATTTCTGGGAAGAAGAGGACTAGAGCCCTTAAAGCGATGGCAGAGGCAGCAGAAAGGAGCTCAAGCTGGATCTGGGCAAGGAGGAACCAAAAAAGTGAACTTCATAAGGATTAAATTCCCTACAGATGATGTGTGCCCGTTAGCACATTGGTAAAACCGCGTACCGCAGTTCTGAAGCGCAGAATCGCCCAGGTTCGATCCCCGGCGTGGGAAAAAAAAATAGACAGCAGCAGAAGGGCATCCAGGAGTCATGACCTGGATGTGGCCCGGCCCCCCGAGAGTGTAAGGAATTCAGGGCCGAAACACTTGTCTAAAGGGGGTTACTTCTCTGAAGACCTTCTGTTGTCTAGCTCTCCCTAGAGTTTCTTTCTACCTATTATATTATATTTATATTATATTATATTATATTATATTATATTATATATATATCATCATAGGCGTCCTTCAGTCTCGGAAGACTATGGAGATGCGCTCTGGGTGTTTGTTCTGGTGCAGCCTCGGGTGTGGCTGG
>JAPXFY010007403.1:0-10826 GCA_030674185.1 Monoplex corrugatus | reverse complement strand
GAATGAATTACCCTAGCTAAAGATGCTGTAGATTAATTTTTGACATGATTGTGGCCACAAAACACAATGATGCAAGGTTTGTGGTTGTGAAAAAGCTAGATTTGGAAACATTTTCAGCCCGTTTTTGCAATCAAAGCTTCCCACCCAGTCTTTCTTAAACTTCTGAGACTTCTTGGCTTAAGAAACCAGAACATTTTTGTGCAACTTAAGCCTCCTAACTGGCCAAAACAAGCGAGAAATCTTCTCTTCGGAGGAAGAGGATTTTTTTCCCTTTTCAGCTGCAATCATACTGAAACATGTTTTGTGTACTGGTGGAGTGATACCAAAAAAAAATGTGTTCAAACGACACAAAAATCAAAGGGAAAACAGGTCTGGTTTATCCCTAGTACACTCACAACATGCTGTACAACTTCAAGATCAGTCTTTTGGTCCCGTTTATATTTTTGTGCTCATTCTTTATTAGCAGGGAACACAGATCTATGCTTTCTCATATTTATATGACAATCATTTTTAATCTCACAGTGTTGGATATAAAAGAAAAGAGAAGGAACTCGTAACAAAGTGTTGGAAAAGGGTGGTTGGAATCAGAGTGTGTACATGAGGCAGTGCCATTACTGTGGCAGTATGTAGCACTGACACTAGTATGTTAGTGTTGATGACAGCAGGTCTGTCATATTGACATAACCCAAAACACTACTGTATTAGTCTGATGCTTTAGACTCATTCCATGGCGTACCCCCCCGCACCACACACACACCACACCCCTTTCCCATTTGGTTAGGTGTTAGATTTCATAAAACAGGTAGGCCTACAGTGTTCTCAAATCTGGTGCTGGTCCAGAGAGAGAATACTGCATACAGCACCTTTGTCCATCTGACAAACAGCTAAAAAAAATCAAGATTCCCTCCCACTCACAGGTGGTGTTCTGCATCTCCTTTGTAGACAGCTGTTGAAAAAAATCCCTCCCCCAAAAAACAACAACAAAAACAAACTACAACAACAACAATAAAACAGAAAAGCATACGTTCTTACATTGATGACCTTTCATTTCACTGGGATATTTTGTGAAAAAACAAGAACATTATCAAAATGTATGTCTATGGATGGATGTAAACTTACTTGTCATCATTTTCCATAACGTTGAGACCCAGAGCATCCACACCCAAGAGCAGATCTGTGCCACGTTTGTTCTTAATATCAAAGTAGTTCACTCCGTACATTTCAAATCCTGAGCAATCTTCAGGTACTCCATCATAGCATCATCCCTGTGGAAGAGAAATAAAACTTATCAGAGTGGTATGTGGTGCTTGTGTGAGCGAGCATGGAAGACAGTATGAGGCATAAACAAGAATGCTGCTTTTCCAATTTGTCAGCAAGAAGGACAAAGAGAGATGGCATTGTTCAAGCACAACACTTCAACCGAAAAGTACTCCCAGTCACTGCCAAACAACCTGACATAAAAACATTTGCTTCGAGTTTATTCCTCTTGTTTGTTTCTTGCTTTTTGTGAGAAACTGTCACGGAATGGATGATAAAACCTACACACCATTTTTGAATATTCTTATGGACTTTCATTTAACAAGCAAATGTCTTCTAACACAAATTCAAGTGAACATCTCTATACATACACAAAACACGTAAGGTACAATAAGCACATTATGCAAAGAAGCAGATCATGTTGGTATAATAATCTGTGCAAGTATGTGTGATATATTGCTGCTTCTATATGTATTACACATTAGGCCTTGTAAAAAAACAATGCACAGTGAGTCCAAATAGTTTGGAGGAATAGCACTACACAAGAATGATTTATTATCAGTCGCAGTACAAATGTCAAAGCTTAAATTAATTAAAGGTAAAGAAAATATTCTTTGCAGGCACACACACACACACACACACACACACACACACACACACACACACACACACACACACACACACACACACACACACACACTGAGACTCACACACATGCACACGCACACACACGTACACTAATATCACTTATAGTGAAAAGACGTTAAATCAAGGAACGAACGAACACGCGCACACACACACACACAACCACCTCTTCTCATCATTCCCTTGTGCTCTCCCCACCAGCTCTTGATCCTGTCCTCCCTGGTCTTTGGACAGTTTATGCTGGTCAAACACTCTGACAACAACAATACAAACCATGAACCACTGCCAAAAGCCAAAAGACAACAAAGGTCAGTCAATCTGTGGGCATCTGTCACAACTCATTTTACAGATAAACACTAAATATGGTGCCGAAAATATCTGATTCAAAACACATTCATATTCAAACTGCAAAACAATTCACATAAGAACATTTTATTTGTACTCAAAAACATCCCAAAGCAAATAAGGATGTGACCACAGGCAATGGACGCAATCATCTACGTGTAACTCTTTTACTTGAAGTTTACTCAAAAGAATTTGTTTCTTTCACACATGATGGCTGAATAAAGGAAGACATCAAACCAACACAGCCTCTAAATGCTTGCTAGGAATGACTGAAAATTTCATACAGAAAAAGACTGTGTCCTAGCTGCTCTTGATGAATAATACTAAACAAAGAACTATTACAGCAAATAATGGCATGCAATGGCAGGCAGAGCCGAAACCTATCATCAGCATATGAAGAGACATTTGGCCAGCAGTTTATAGATCGAGATGAAAACCATCTATCCAGACAACACTGTGGCTGACCTTTCAAGTGGCAGTTCAAGGAACTGCAGAAGGCAAAATTATGGTGTCTATAATCACACTGACAATTCATACACACATCGCCTGTGACTGGTCGACAATAGAAGGTATTCATGGGCAGTTGCATGGCTGATTTTATGACATGCTGTAAACCATGTTCAGATAGTATGTCGCGACAGTATGTTTTGCCAAGTGTCAGTCTACTAATGACAAAAATGAAAGGGAACAGTTATAGTAATTCCTACACCAAGACAAATACTGTAAAATAAAATGATTTAGCACACACAAAATCAACTTCTCAAGAAATCCAATAAACACTGCAAATAACTGAACTCTTTCATAAACATCACTGTAAAACTTGCAGTAAACTAAGTCTGTGCTCCTCTCGTCCAAAGTTTATACTGAAAATGATCCCCTTAACGAACAACTGCTGTTCATTAACGAACAACTGCTGTTCATAATCTAGGTCCAAACAGAACACCAATTAGACCTGAAATCTAAACCAAATTGAACAATGACACATCACAAAGTCAGCTTTATATCATTAACCCTTTCACTGCTGCCAGCATAAAAACTATGAAGTTCTCAAAACTTCTATGACGCCTGCAAACGTAGAATTAAGGGAAATAGCTGTCACATTTTCACTTAAGTGTCAACGGGAGAAAACACTGATGATGTTGCCAGTCTCAGAAATGGTTAATGAAAGTGAATCTGCTTCCTTTACATCACTTGGTGACCTACTCAACTCTCAAAAATTGGTTTTACTTTTCTAAGAATCAAAACTGATTTTCACCAAATGTTGACACCCGGACTTTTATGTAATAGAACACTTTTCCAATGTCTGACAGCACTTGATGTGCTTGAAGAAATCATGACTGGCCATACGAAGTTTCAAAAAAAGACAACCTGACAAAAAAGGAGAAGAATTATGACTGACTGTACGAAGTTTCACTGGAAGTGGTTAATTAAGCAATGTTGGGGCTGTGTACTTCAACACTCTGAAAGGTTGGCTGACAGCCAGTATTGCCTGCGGCCACAAACCCTTTGTGTCAATGCTTGTAGGATCAAAACTTTTCATGTCTGTCTGGGGCACATTTCATATCAACAGTGAATAATTACTACTCTTTCAACCCTTCTTGTCTAAGAATTATAATTACTACTCTTTCAACCCCTTCTTGTCTAAGAATTATCTTCCGAAGCATCCTACAGTCATTTCAAGTTCAACTGACACTTTCAAGGTTTGAAAACATGCAGGATGCAAGATAGTCCTGGCAGCACCATTTTACTGAAAACCAGTTTTTATTCTCAGAACCAATCTGGTGAGGGTTGCATAGGTCAAAAAAGTCATGTAAGGGAAGCCAATCTCTTTTATGAACCCTCTCTGAGATGACAACATCAGTCAGTGCTTCTCTTCCATTTAGATTAGGCTGAAACATGTGTCAAACTACCTCTTTTAATTTTACGTTTGTGTGCATCACAGAAGGTTCTGAGAGCTACGTAAATCTTACACTGGCAGCACTTAAAGGGTTAAAGTACTGTTCAAGAAACTGCTAATACCTCTGAGGAAGAAGGCGGTCAGTGGTGATGGCCTCAGAAGGGTTGAAGTCTGCAAACTTGCCTGGCAGGAATAGGATGCCAGCAGCACAAGCAGTCTCCGGTGGACAGTAGATATCATCATTCAAGATTCCTTCTTTCACTTGCAGGAAGTAACATGCGCTACATACACACAAAACAGAAAATATTTTTCATTTTGAGATCCAAACATGCTATTCTATATAACAAGAGCTCAAATAGGACTTGAATAACCTTCACATTAAGCAGTCTGTATCATTTTAGATATAACATTGTGTTTTGTTTTGTTTTGTTTCGTTTTTGTTTTTTGTTTGTTTTGTTTTGTTTTATTGGTTTTGTTTTGTTTTGTTTTAATTAAATTCCTGACAGATAATACTGATAATGAAAAACAAGCAATAGACTCTCCTCTGCCAAAGAGAGATCTGTATAAGATGGGTATGCATTGTATCCTAAAATCAAGTAAAATGGTTATAAGATTGTATCATAAAAAGTGACAAAGTCAGTAAAATGAAAGCTTGTTTACGTGTATTAATTACAGGAAAGGAAACTCTTTCATTCATGATCTTGTTATGGAATTTACCTGCGTGATTTCTTGGATCAATTCTTTGACACATCCTCATGGGAAGAAACTTGGCTCTAAACCTGAACTGCATTGGGGTTTCCTTTTTCACACCTGGCTCAGTACCTGTCAATAAAAAAAATCATAGATGCAGCCAAATCTCATGGCAAAAAGCAGTATCATATATTAACCTGAAACCAATAGCATAAGCAACTGTCAAAATCAATAAAAAAAACTGATGCCTGCAGGCTGAATATATTAATTAAACTTCTTAGCCTGCAGGCTGAACTATTAAACTTCAGAACTTGCAGGTTGTATTGCACTGATGGGCACAACAGTAAAATGGGTAAACATCAAACTTCAATCGAGATTTAACATATGATCCATCTCAACACCTCTGCTGGTGGGTAAAGATTGGAGAGTTGTCCTACTTCCAAGGTCAACATGATTGCAGACCTGCCAGTGCTATACTTCAAAGTATATGCATGCAAATATTAAATATGGGTGTCGCGTAACCCTAACCCCATCGTGTGCAGAAATCTAATATGCATGTTAAATTTACTTTACTGTCTAGTTATGGAAGCAGGGAAAATCCCCACACAGTCCCCAAAAAAGACTAGATGTTCCATAACAACAACTGAATATGACTATAAGTATTATGTGGTCACCCTATCTAATAGCTCGAGTTCCCTGTGTAATGCACAGCGGTTCAAATGAATTTGGAGAAAACCACTACGCAAGAAATTTGAAAAATTTAATAAGGAGTCCGTTATTGCAGAATTCTCCCTAAACCATTGAATTTTACATGTAACATTTTCAGATATGGCCGGCATTCCAAGGATGTTTTCTGAAATGGCCCCTTGGCATGTGGGTGAATCATGTTGTGTGTCACATACTACATGTGGCCAGTGGGGATTGGTGGCGCTATTCGCTAGTTTTGATATTGGCTGAGCATCCAGTGGGTTTCGGTTCTACTGGGCAATTGGCTAGACAAAATCAGATCCCTTGTGTGCATGTTCACGATTAACCCACAATGAATGAAGGAGACTCTTGCCTTAACATTACAATGATGAAGCAACAAGCATGTTTGTTTTCTTTCAATGGTGGAGCCTCAAAAGATAGACATGTGGAAAATTAATCGTGCCATCAATTTCAGCAGCAGGACATCAAACCCAGTAATCATTCAACAGGTTACAGCTTCCAAAAAGAAGACACAGGGAAATTCAAGCAGCAAATGATTTGAATGTTTTCCTGTTTAGTGGCAAGACATGAGAAACGAATTCTCAGACTATTCTAGAACAATGGAATGCTTTTTTGTTTATCTGGAACGTACTAGGAGAGGAATGCCTGCCCAAGGTTGGAGGAGGTTCTGGGGCCCAAGTTTGAGTTTGATCAGGTCGAGTGGGTCAGATGTATAGATCTGGATATCAAAGTTGGACGGGGCCAGTCTGGCACGATGAAGATGGTCACGCGATCTTTGCCTGCTTTTCGCATGACTCAGAAAGTCAACTGTAGAAAAGCAAAAAGTTCAGATTAGCCAAAGAGGTCTCTGGAATAGAAGAAAAAGTGCTTTCTCTGGCATTCTGTTACTGAGATGGCTCGGGCTGTTTGATGGAACAATTGGGGTGTAGATGGGTCTATCAAAGGGCTGCGGTTAGTTAGGGTCTATGACGAAAATTTTGGGGCCCGGGGTTGAATGCGAATTTTGTTTTTCTGACAATGGCGCTTGTCTTTTGAGATAGCAGCCTCTCTTGAAAAACTGCTAGAGTGGGCACTCAGAATGATCTGTGGCCTTTTGGTGACCTGTGAAGAGAAAAGAAAGAAAGAGGGAAGACTCCGATACAGCCCACAAATAATTAGAAGCAAGGGGCCGAACTCAAAAGTGTTGGGTTCCAATGTGGTAATGGTAATACACAGGCAAAACACAGGCACTGGTAACCACAGGACACAAGTACTCCATGAGCCCCCAGCAGTAATCCAAGGTGAGTTGTTTTTTTTTTTTAATTTTTAAAAGGCACAAAAAGGTGTATATTCCTTCAAGTGAAGCGAGAAAACAGCAAAGAAACACTCTAGAGAAAACCCCAGACTGGAAGCCCATGAAGCACAACAACTAGGTAAAATCCCACAAAATCTTTTTTTTTTTTTTTTAACTAACAAGTGCAAATTTTCAGCAAAGTGCAAAAAGAACAAGAGAGAGAGTAAACTGAAGAGAATCCCAACAAAAATAAGTTGAAGGGAACAATGAAAGTTCCAGAATGGCCTGGAATGTGGGGCCCTTTGTCAGGGAAATGACGGGAAAGTAAAAGAACAAAAACAAAAAAATGGTGGAAGGGTTGTACAAATAATTTTGAAAAGAACGAAAAAAAAACACCCGCTAGGATCCCAAAGAGGATAAAAGATGAACAAAGAGAAGCCAAAAGAAAAAGAAAAAAGTAGTAACTGAACCTTAGAAAAGGCTAGGCCAAACAAACCTTTTCTGTTCCCCGTGAAATTATCAGCGGAGAAACTTTAAAGACAAAAAGGTTAGAAAAGTACAATAGAGGAAAGCACAGTAAAAAAAAAAAGGTTTAATATTAGGGTTTTTTTAAAAACCTTGACACAATTGGAAAAACACTGAAAAAGACAAGTGAGGGAATAAAGGATATATCCGGAACAAAGACTGTATGGGACTTACTGGGAGCGCAGAGAGTAAGTCTTGATGCTTCAAAGTACTGACCCAAAAGAGGAATAAATGAAATCAGGTAGCGGGATGGGGGTTGGGCACAGCAGACATTCACCTTCCGATCACATTTTTTAAGCAGTTGTTGTTTTGTAATCACTTAACTATGCATTGTAAGTTTGGGTTTGAATTTTCGCTCTTAAAAAAAAATTAATTAGCTATTCTCTTCTGAAAATTAAGTCAAATCCCTGAGTGCAAAGCAAATCTACAATATGATTTTTTATTGCTTTCAGAAAATACATTTCATTTTTGCTTGTTTTTAAAAATCAGTGTGGTATCTCTGTCTGTATCTCTTCAACTTCTTTAAAGAGATTTTTTAAAACCCAAAGCAGTTAAAGTTACATTCTCTTGCCTAAGGCACGAAACGTCAACAGTTTGTTCCATTTGGTCAAGAAAAAATATAACTATGTCATGATTTTTTCTAAGACTACATAAAATGTATACAAGTGATGTCCCTTTTTTTTAAAGCTTGAGCCTGTTACATACCCTTGTGTCCTGGGATGCAGACCCAAAGAACCCGTTTTCCCCCGGGCCAAAGGTTTTCACAATGGAATACACAAAAAAAAAGAAAACAAAAAAAGAATGCAGTTTTTAAGTTTTTAAGGGAACATCTTGTTCACGCAAAAATGATTCATGATGCTTTGATGCCCCAAAGATGGTAGAAAATCCAAAAGTCATGGAAAACTTAAACTTGGGAATTAACCCCGCACAAAACCCCCAAGTTGGAAAGTTTCAGTTCCTCCAAAGGGTTTGGGTTTTATATCAAAAAAAACATGTATCAGTCTGTAGTGAATCTATCCCACATTGTAATGAATGTGTCTCTCAGTCTGAAATATTTATATAAATGCACCTTTACTTCTTTTTATGAAAGTATCTCCCTACTACTACTACACCTTTTTTATTGTACTAATATTGATGATGATTTTTGATGATGATGTGATGATGTGTTTAAAAAAGAGATGGATTAAAATCATATCAATCCCAACAACATGCAAATTGAAAATCCAGTAATGGAAATAAGGGAAAGGGAAAAAATTGTCCCTACCCAGAAGGTTTTTTGGGGATGTGTGATAGAAACCTAACCTTTCACGAACCAACTTTTTAAAAGGGGGCCCCTTTCCTCTATTGACTGCTTAATTTTTTCCCCAAAAGGGTCAATTTATCCCTTCAAGCTGATGGTAAAGCGACACACAAACTTTTTTTCCTAAGCCCATGCAAACCTGTGCAAACTGGAGGGAGAAGTCCTCTTTGCAAAACCTTTCTTAGCATTATGAATTAGTAAAAAAATTTCTTAACCTTTTGGGTTCCCAAAGGCAGTGTTCTGTGCCATATAATTCCCCCTGTAAATGTTTTGGATCGCTATTCGAGAACATCGTCGTTTTTTTTGTATAGAAAGTTTTTACTTTGTTAGTAATTATAAATTGGTGGCTTTGACTAATAAAAAGCCCCTTGTAATAGTTTAAATAGTATAACTGGGGGAAATCCACTGTGTCCAAAAAGAAGTGTTTTTAAAAGCATTTTTTTGGCGTATTGGACTGTAAAAAAATATGCAAAGAAACCAAATGACAGCACCTCACCCCCCAAAAAACCCCCAAATTTCATGAATCTAACTAGGGTTCTGTAAGTGAGAGCATGCATTGACAAAGCAAAAATAAAAACTGCTGTTGTCATTCTTTGGAAGGGAAGATTTTGGGATGAGGAAATTCACCCTTTTTTGTCTCTTGCCCAAAAAGCTGAACGAGTATGTGTGGGTAAAAATTTTGGGTCAAACTCTAAACGTGCAAAAAAAAAAAAAATTTTAAAATTTTAAATTTTAAAAAAAAAGTATATGAAAGGAAAAGGGATGGCAATAAAAGTCATCGATTTTAGATTTTTACAGGTTTTCCCCCCAATAACCCACTTTTTTGTGAAAAGTTTTTTATATTTGCTAAATTTTTGCTGGTTGGGGTTTTTTAAAACAGAAAACCCCCAATTTTTTTGTCTAAACAAAAAGCTTCAGCCCCAGAAGGTCATTATTTTTCAATCTTTTTTTAAAAGGAAAAAAAAAAAGTGCAAAATAAATGGTATGCTTTTGAGAGAGAGAAAAAGAGAGAGAGAAGGAGAGGTGTGTGTGTGTGTGTGTTGTGTGTGTGTGTGTGTGTGTGTGTGTGTGTGGTGTGTGTGTGTGTGTGTGTGGGGTTTTTGTGTGTGTCACTGTGTGTGGTGTGATGTGTGTGGTGTCATGTGGTATTTTGTGCGCGGTGAATGCCTGTGTGTATCCCTGTGTGCATGATAAAGCATGACTGATGCTGTGTGCTGCTGCGTGTTGAGTGCCCCCCGTAGGGGATAAGGTACATATTTAAAAGTGTGTAAGTTGCAGCGCAGTCTCATTGCCTGTCTCAACAACATTTATATGCCAGCAAAATTTCTTGCTTGTTTTTTTGTCATTGAAAGAATTTCTTATTTTAGACCCTCAATTGGTAACATTGGTCTTAAAGGGAAAACAAAACCAGGCCCAAATTTGTGTACATGTTTTGAAACATAAAAGGTGCCAGGTATTTGTGTAGATTTTCCCCCCCCCTTTGGGCCTTTCGGCAGGATTTTGATGAACTTGGGTCAAATTTTTAATTTTAAAACAGTGTTAAGTATATTATATATGTTATTAACCAATTTTTGGGTTTAAAGTTCCACTTATAAGAGTACATCGTACATGAATTACCAAATTTTGGGGCAAAAATTTATTTTAAAGGTACATGTACATGTCTATTTGTTGTCTGATGCAAGGACAATTGTGACGGTAATCCAAAAATGACCAAAAAGTGAAGTACAGCTCACACCTGATATGCATATGGCAGATTCATTTCTTACAAAATCTTCCTCGTGCAATTAAGTTCGGGTTTTGTGACACAGTCTTGTTAGGGTTGTGTTGCTTTAGGGAAAAAAAATGGTAATTTTGAAAAGGATTTCTCGCATGATTTGACACTATTAACCCCCAAAACCTAAAATGCAATTTTGGGTATGGATTTGATGAACTTGTGTAGATTTCACTTGTTTTGATTAGATGTTCCTTTTCTTTAGTTCTTCCTTTGCTTCTTTACCACCTTACCTGGTCAAAAACTGTTTTCCCCTATGTGGGGCGAATGGCGAATCCAGTTCCGGTCCCCGGGTGTGACGCGCTCGTTGAACTGTACATGAAAACAACAGTCTACAGTCGGGGAATTTTATTTCGGTGGAAGATCAACAATGACTAATCAAATTAATTTTCAACAAAACCAATGGAAATTTAAA
>JAPXFY010007402.1:7500-10827 GCA_030674185.1 Monoplex corrugatus | reverse complement strand
GATTTTGATTTGCTTTCCCAGCAAGTTATGGTAAGTGATTTTTTATTTTAACCTAAATGTTTGTTTTACTTGTACACTGATTTACTGCCTTGACTGTCTTGTCTGTCTGTCTATCTGTGTGTCTGTCTGTCAGTCTGTCAGTCTCTCTCCCCAGTTTTGTCTGTCTGTATCTCTCTGTCTCTAGTTCTCCATGTTTTTTTTTTCTATCTTTGTGTTTTTGTATGTCCGTTGTGTGAACAGGGGATTTCGGTAATTGCCGTTTTTGTTTGGTGTTCACAACTGACTACCTTTTTTGTTACTTTTGTTGTTTCTGGTTTCGTCACTGTCAACTATAAGTTTTTCAAAGAAGACAATAACTGTGAATATTCAGTTCACAGACTTCGTGGACTTGAAGATTACAAAAATTACGTTTGCCTAAAACGCTGACTAGGTATGTGGATCAGATAATGAAATCAGGTTTGGGATCAGATTACGAAATCAACCCGGGTCCGTCACACATACGCAGCGCGTCTCCCCAAGGCAATAGCTTAATGCCTTGACGTCACATGGGGGGGGTGTCAGGCCTTTATGTTCGCGAAGGCCACGATGTGACCCCCCCTTCTCTCTCTGACCCTGGTTGTTTGTTGTGCGTGGTTTATGTCTTACGAGTGTCATGGTGAACAGTCTCCAGGGACGTAGTGGTTAGCGCAACAGACTACCTCCGGGAAAAGGTTGTGAGTCAGTCTCTTCAAAAATCAATCCCGGGATTTTTTTGTTTTTTGTGGTTCTAACCAGCTCCTATCCAGAGTTTGGGCACGCGATGGGTTCCATAAGGAAGACTGGGATCATACTGTCGAGTCTCATCCATTTCACGGAAAGCATCATGGATGGTGGTGTTTAAATGTTCTGACCAACACCGTAGGTGCCTGTTTCTCTAGGCCCTGTTGACGCCAGGATTTTATTATGATAATATGTATAGAGTACAATCCTGTCACGCAGTCTCAATCCTAGATGGAACTCCTTTAGCATCACGGTTATCATCCTCATCGTCATCAATATCATCCCATTGTAAAACCGGGTTTCCACCTTTCGTGGCCAGTAAGATGGCTTGGAAAATGAGGAAAAGAAAAAGGCGAGCACAAAGGGAGTCTTCCTAATTTCCCATGATCCTTAATGGAAAAAAAAAAAAAGGGGGGGGGGGGGGGGGGTTTGTCATGGTATATGTTTGCTGTTTGTTTTGTTTTCTTGTGTTTTGGTTGTTTGTGTTGTTGCGGGTTTTTGTGTGTGGTGTGTGTTTTGTTTTGTGTTGTGTGTGTGTGTGTGTGTGTGTGTGTGTGGTGCGTGCGGGGTGTGGTGTCCGGTGTGTGTGTGTGTGCTGCGTGCGGTGTGTGTGTGTGTGTGGTTGTGTGTTGTGGTGTGTGGGGTGTTTTGTGTTTTGGTGTGTTGTCCGTTTTTGATATCTTGCCACCATTTGCAGACGGCGCCTTTCTCTGGTTGGGACATGTCTAGACACTTCCCACAAAACCTGGAGGCGGCTCAGAATGCCCAGAGACTTTCATTGGAAAGGGACCTTCGACTTGTTAACAAAATATAGAATGACATAACAGAATGGCTGATGAGCTTGCACAATGGAGCAGCTTCACTGTCTCATATGTTATGGGATTCGGGAGCAACCACTAAGTAATCCAAAACAAGTGTGACTGCTGGCGTTCAAGAAAACAGGAACCAGGAAAAAGCAAGCAAGCAAACAAACAAACAAACAAACAAACAAACAAACAAACAAACAAACAAACAAACAAATAAACAAAAACGAAAAAAGAATCAGAACCCGTATTAAATACAACCCGACCAAGACAAGGGTTTAAATTTTCGACCAAATGGCCTTTGTTTAAGCGTAGACGTAAAATCACAAACGAACAAATACAAAAATGAAGAGAAAAAGACTGAAATTTCCCCGCTGCTTCGTCCAGTGGGGCGCCCAGTCTTGTATTAAACCACTAAGTAAGCCTTCCAGGAAATGTCTAGGATCCAGGCTCGAACACCACAGGTGGAAACTATTGCGGTGGTGCTTTAGTTTCATATGGTTGTCAGCAATGGCTGCTGTGTAGGAGTGCTCGGTTTTCAACTCTTTCACACTCTAATCTTGAGGGTGTGATGAGAGTTTTGTTTTCCAAAAATGCCTTTGGAAAAAGCCTGAAAATGGCATTGGCACACTGGACGAAGCAGCAGGGGAAGTTTGTCTTTTTCTCCTATTTTTGTTTGTTTGTTTGGTGTTTGTTTATTTGTGATCTTACGTCTATGCTTGACAAGGCCAGTTGGCCGAAAATTTGCGCCGTCTTGTATTAAACCACTAAGTAAGCCTTCCAGGAAATGCCCAGGATCCAGCGCTAGCAGCACCACAAGTGGAAACTATTGAGGTGGTGCTTTTGTTGCATGTAGGTTGTTTCCGCAGTCGCTGGTGTGTAGGAGTGCTCGATACACAACTCTGTACTCTCTAAACTTGAAAGGCTGTGGGAAATTTTTGTTTTCCAACATTCCTTGGACAGCTTGACCATGGAACAGCCGAGGTGGCCGAGTGGTTAAGGCGATTTGGGCTGTAATCCCTTGGGGTCTCACCGCGTGGGGGGGTTTGAATCCCATCCTCATCGATTTTTTTTCCCTCAAGACCTGGCCAGGCCCCATGGGTTTATTGTGCAGGCTTAATAATTAAGACATGTGCAAAAGTCACCATACACGTGGCCCCTGTGACGTTAGTGCATATGGAATTCGTTCCGAGCTCGGAGACGTCATCTTGAGAAACTGAAACTGAAACTGACCATGGCAGTGGCAATTTCCCTATTGCCTGTTGAGTTCTGGATCGAGGGACAGGTTGCTGGAGACTGTTGATCTTAAGTAGGTGAATTCATCTAATCGCCAATGCTAATGCTGAGGTTTTCGCTGACGTTTTCTAGTCCATGACCTCTGCCTTCTTCAGGCTGATGATGAGGCCATACTTTTGGCAAGTAAGTTATTAATATTATCATTATTATCCTATACTTCATTGTCTCCCAACTCGTGGCAAGTAGTTATTTAATATCATCATTATTATTCATACTTCATTGTCTCCCTTAATTCTCTCTGACTGTATGATTAGATTTTTCAAGAAATCAGGTATTTCAGGAATAAATTTTTAGTTGGTGACAGATTCTTCATTGTTCCCCCCTTTCCCTATCCTTTGTCTGACTGTCTGATTGGATTTTCAAGAAATCAAGTATTGCACCTGACAGTATAATTTTCTAGTTAGTGACTGTTTGTTTACGAGTGTTTTTTTTTTTTTATTATTTGGGTTTGCATCAGGGAACACTAAAC
>JAPXFY010007402.1:0-2500 GCA_030674185.1 Monoplex corrugatus | reverse complement strand
ACTGAAGTGAAAATAGCCTACTTCAAATAGCCTACAAAAAATGGTAAACATTTTTCTGCTCATAGTGATAGTTCTAAGCACCGATTTGTTTAGCGATAAAACATAATAATTGTGATTTACACAGCAATTGATTACCCTTTTTAGTAAGGGGTTTTGACTCTTTCGCTCTGTTTTACAAGAGAAATGCACTCCCAGCCTGGGGGTTTTGAGGGGAAACTGCAAAATTAACGGGTACCCCAATAAAACACCTACTGACCTAGGCCCTATAGGGCCTATTTCAAAAACAACCCGGGTTTAAATTTATGAAATTTTGTAGGCCTATGCTTGCTGATAAAAAATACATTATTATTAATATTCACAATTTAAAGAGGCCCCACCAAAATCAATGCACACAAGTGCACAAGTGAACACAAAAGGAGATAAAATTACAAAATGGGTAGGCCCTATCATTACTTTGAAACTGTTAAATCCTATAATATCCACAATGTCGAAAAAAAAAAACAAGGAAGAAGAAACTTTTTTCCTGCAAATGTGGGTACGCTCGATTCAGAGGCCCTATCATGAGTTGAGGATGATGGTGGTGGTGGGGGCCAGAGATTGTTCCGACATACTGTATGGCAAGAAAGTGACAAAAGGAACCTTCATTTCATTATCACTGTCACAGTTGCTTTCTTGTTTATACAGTATGTCGGAGAATTCTTTAAGTTCAAATATGAACACGCCCACTTGATGTTAATAGTTGATTTTCCACCTCCATTTCATCAAAATTTCAATTTTCGGTCTTTGCGAGGGCTCACTGTCGAGTGAAGTGCCGATTGAAAAAAGGTACATCGATTCAGAGGCCGTTTCTTTTGTTTCGTGCTAAAAATCACTGTCTTTATTGAGGAAGGTTTCATAAAACTTGTTTGCACTGTGTAGCCAGCTTGTTTTTAAACATCTTGACGTCAAAAAACAACAAAAAAACTGCGTAGAAATACTAGAATGGCTTCAAATGACTTGGGGGAATTTTCAAAGTCTCAGACGGGAAAAGTAATGTCCCTTACATAGGCCTAATGAATTTCATACAAATGACACTGAAAGTGAGTGGGTGTGTGCACCCGGAAAAAATTGTCAGGCGCAGGAGCTGAGAGGTGACCAAATCGGGCGCAGGGGCGGGATGAGTTCAACAAGATATCTTAGAATCTTGAGATTTCTATTCAAAATTGCAATTATAACCTCTACAATTACGGTAATTCTGGCTTGGAATCGGCCACATAAAGACACCAAATTATTCTTCTTCAGTGGTATTAACGTCCCAGCGTGATAACGATTAGGGACTGTGACCAAATCATGAAAAAAAAACTCATAATAAATATTTTCCCTAAGTAAACAAAATGATGCAGAAGGATAAAGTAAAAAGGTCAGAATAAATATATGAATAACGCAACTGAATAAAACTAAAAGGCAGGAGGAGCTGACACTTGTGACAGTCTAAATTTACATGAAGTTCAATCACCGTCTATAATGAAGACGGACACACACACAGTCACAGTGACACACACGACACACATACACAAAGCCCCACACAAAAATGAATCAATAAATGTGCTTAATTTCCATGTAAAAAATAATCATTACCATAATATTAGCATATTCTTATATTTGTGACATGATCCCCAAAACAATAAAGAACTAGATAACTTTTTATAATAGATCATTATGTGGTCTAGTGTGTATGTGAAAAAGTTCAGTAAACTAGAACTAGATAGCCTAAAAATGCTTATGCCTACATAAATAAATGTTGAACTGTTTTGAATCAAGTGTTGAACTAAAAAAAAAAAAAAGTCATTTTTTTTTTTGTTTTTGTTAATGTAAAGTCTCAAAAGTAAGGTATAATCAATGTTACACAAAGCAGATGAATTATATCAGTTGGGCTAAACGAAAAGTCTGCGAACAGTTCTCTAGATCTGATGTCATGACGTGCCCAGTTACTGGGATTGTATTACATTGAGCATTTACTACTATATAGGCCTACTAAATCTGTGTCTTATAGAAAAGTTAAGTGTTTATAACAAAGTACAATGAAATATCACAAGAAGCCAGATGAATTATGTCAGGCCCAAACAAACCATGCAGACATCTTTGTAGACTGATTTTGATGGGTCATCAGACATAGATTGGCTGTACCCAGCCACTGGGATTGTAAATGTATTACACTGAGCATGACTACTGTCCACTTATTGTGACTTAATCTATATCTTTTAAAAGAAAAATCAACATAACAGCCAGATGAACTATATCAATAAAGAATGAATCTGTAACTAGGGGATTACATGATGAGGAAGTCTGATTGGGTATACCAAAGCAGTGGAGATGTTCTTAGACCACTAAAATAAAATATAAAATATAAAACAGACCACTAAAGAACAACTGGAAGCATTTTGAACAAATTCACAGTCCATAGTCAAATCTGATGACGAATAGCAAACTAAAAAAGAAAAAATGTAGGCCTGCCCCCCAC
>JAPXFY010000740.1:20000-48428 GCA_030674185.1 Monoplex corrugatus | reverse complement strand
CAATTTGCCGTAGAAAAAGTCTTTTAGCAACTTTTTTTGATGTGAAAAAAGCTTATGATCAAGTTTGGCATACACGTTTATTGTACAAGCTGAAATCTATTGGTCTGTCTGGCAATATGTATAATTATGTCAAGTCCTATTTAGCCAATAAAACAATTCAGGCAAAAGTGGGAACAAGTTATTCTACTTCACGATGTCTTGATATGGGAATTCCTCAAGGTTCAGTGATAGCACCTATATTATTTAATATCCTTATACATGATCTTACTAATGTACTCTCAAATCGGGTTTTTTTGGTACAGTACGCTGATGATATATGCATATGGATGAATATTACTTTAAAAAAGACAACTCCCCAGAGAGCACAGAATTACATCAGGAAGGTGTATCAATCTGATCTTGAAGTCTTGGAAACTACATGTTAGAAAATGGTCTGTGGTTATCAACTGAAAAAACTAACATGATGCTATTTAATCCTGGTGGTACTTTAAATAACTTGCCTACTTTCAGACTGCATGGTGAAGTGATACATTACAAATAGGTGGTAAAATTTCTGGGAGTTTTTATAACATCGAAATTAAACTGGAATGTCCATTTTGATTATATTTTAACAAAAGCAAGAAAAGCCTTAAATTTTCTAAAGATAATAAGCAGATTACCCTGGGAATGGATACAAACATACTACTTCATCTATCAACAGCACTTGTAAGATCTAAATTCTCCTATGCACAAGAGGTGTTCTTCAGTGCACCAAAATATTTACTAAAGTAGATGCAAAGCTTAGACTGCAAAAGTCTTAAAATTGCACTAGGTGTACCAGTCCATGCTTCAAATCTGGAAACGTACAAAGTTGCTGGAATTCTGTCTCTGAACAACTATCGTGAGCTAGCGACAGCAAAGTTTGCAGTCAGAACTACTTCACAAACGGACAATTTTGTGAGCAAGGAAATTAAACTAAGGTCTGATGTTGACTTTCCAAAACGAGCAAGCAACATTTCATCACAAATGACTGTTGCAACTTATGTATCTGACTTAGTCAAACAGTCTAACATCAATTTGGATGAAATAGCTGAGACACCATCCACAACGCCTATCCCTATATGGGAAATGCTTAAAGCCACTTTTGATATTGATTATACAGATGCTATGAAATATGAAAATATTAACATTTCGATATGCACAGCGAGAGAACACTTCGATGAAAAATACCGTACCCACCTCCATATTTTTACCGATGGGTCAGTTTTAGAAAATAAATCTGCTGGAGCAGCGTTTTATGTTCCAAAATTTAGAATACAAAAGTCATTTTTCATTGGGCCAAATATATCTATATTTACAGCGGAATTAGTCGCTATTATACAAGCGTTGCATTATTTAGTAGACCTTAAAGCTGTATTTGCCAAAGTAGTTCTCTTTGTTGATTCAAAATCTGTATTATATGCCTTACAGTCTTTTGATACAGACACAAGACCTGACTTAATTACTGAGGCAAATCATCTTATACATCGTTTAAGGACAAAAGGTACAGATATCAGTTTATGCTGGGTGCCTTCTCACGGTGGTCTTCACGGCAACGAAGTAGTAGACAGAGCAGCTAAGCAAGGTGCACACAACACTGATAATACTGTAGAATTACGTATTAAAACTTCCGTAAAAGAAGCTTGCGGCTTGCTACAATCAGCCTCATGGATTCGTTTTCACGAACATTTCAATGAAAAGTTTGTGACACAACAAATGATAAAACACTCTTTTCAAAATGTATGTAAAAAATTGCAGTATTCTTCCATATATCATTCGAGGTCGATTGTTGCTGTTCATTTTCGTATTCAGCTAAACGCGTTGAAAACAAAATATTGTAAAAATATCAAGTGTATTTGCGGAGAACAATTCACACTGTTTCACTGTTTATTTTACTGCAAAAAGCTACGTTCTTTTTTACCAAAAATGTTTACACAAGAAAACTATTCTGAAATTCATTTTAAAGAAGTAACTTCAGATCAATCTTTGTCAGTTAAAATTTCAGAATCATTGGTTCACAGTTCTGTTAATGTGTTGCTTTAAGTTTATGAAGTTTGTACTTTAGCGTTAAATTTTCCCTTCGCATTGTTAATGTTAAGTGTTAGTGTTAAGATCTTGTTCCATTTTTATATTTACCCGCTTACTCATGTCTCATACTCTGTCTCCCCTCTGCCCCCAATCCAACTCGCCCATCTCCCATCCTCCATTTTCCCCCCCGTCTAATATCACTTATAGTGAACAGACGTTAAATCAAAGAACGAAAACACACACAACCCATCTTTCCCCCGTAGGGATGCCGGGGGCTCTTTCAGTATAAACAGTATCCCCACCTTCTGGAAATTCTGTGCTAGAAATTTGCTCTTTTCTGTCATTCTCTTTGTTTCTTTCTTCCTCCTTTGCTTTCTGTCATTTCTTCCTATCATTATCTGCCTTGCTGGTCCATTCACCGGTATGCGTTCGATAAAGTCTTACTTTCTCTTAGGATTGATAATTGGGTACATGTATTAAGTGCATTTTTGGCTAGAGGGAGGTGAGATATGCGGAAGCAATTTTAGATAATTTATGCCCTTTTTATACATGTCTTGGAGTCCTTAGGTATACTTAAATTTGTATTCATGTGTGTTTTTAAATCCCCTGTGCGATAAATTGGACAGAGTAGTCAACGCCGGGGGCATGTTCTTAGATTATGTGCGCGAATGCATTGATAAGCGTGCTTAATTTTCCTTTCTTTTTTTTCTTGTAGAAGTTTTGTATGTTTTGAGGCGGTTATAGCCCTGATATGGCTCTACGCAGTCAGCTGGGCTTTAAACAACAATAAGAGTAATAACAATAACAGGAAGGTCTGAAAAAGGGGAGGGTAGGAGGCAGCGGGCCATCAAACACTAAACTGCCATGACAAAACCCAAACAATGGAAATATTAAGACAGGCAGCAAAGAGGCCAGATTTCCATGGAAATATTGAGACAGGCAGTGAAGAGGCCAGTTTTCCATGGAAATATTAAGATGGGCTACGAACAGGCCAGTTTTCCATGGAAATATTCAGATAGGCAGCGAACAGGGCAGTTTTCCGTGGAAATATTAATACAGCAGCGAACAGGCCAGTTTTCCATGGAAATGTTAAGATAGGCAGCGAACAGACCAGTTTTCCATGGAAATATTAAGATAAGCAGTGAACTGGCCAGTTTTGCATGACAACCTGTTCTTTGAGGAGGATGTCTATGCGCTCGTGCACTGATATGATAGGACAAGTGCATCAGTCTCGATGGCGACTATGTGGAAAAATAGCTGAGTGGTGCTTGTAATCTGTGCACAATGTTTTGTTTGTATCATAATAAACGTGTTGGATTAGAAAACGTTTGTACCGTGCGTTTTGGACTTCTCTCTTACATGTTTACAAAAAAAAAAAAAAAAAAAAAAAAAAAAAAGAAGAGAAAAAATACGACAAACTCGCCAACCACTTTCGTTAGAACAGCCTTGGTAGGTGTACTTTCACACAACAACAACGATTGTGATGACATTAATGATAATAACACTGATGTATAAGAAGAAAACAACAAGAAAACAACTTTTTTTTTGTTTCTTATTGAGCATAATAACATTTAGTTGAAACAGCATTCAAGAAGATGACAAGCATTCTTACCAACAAATGCCTATCAATTAACACCAAGAAGAGAGTCCTTGAATGTTATATAGAACCAATACTGTTGTACGGATGCGAGGCGTGGACAGTCAGCAAGCAAGACCAGAGCAGGATTGAGGCAGCCGAGATGTGGTTTCTACGAAGAATGTTGAGATTTCCATGGACAGCAAAGAAAACAAACGACACAGTCTTGATGGAGGCAGACAGAAGTAGATCACTCATAAGGAAGATTAGGAAAAGGCAGGCAACATTCATAGGCCATTTTATGAGGAAAGGGGATTTGGAACACCTGGTCACAACGGGAAAGCTGGAGGGAAAGAGAGCACCGGGTAGACCCAGGGAGAAAATGCAGGACGGACTTGCGGAGTGGCTGGAGACGAGGAGGGTGGGGGAGATGCTAGGGGCAACGAGAGATAGAGACAGCTGGAAGTCCATGATCGCCAGCGCCATGCGGCAGGGCACCTGATGATGATGATGAACATTTAGTGGGAAGCTATGTGCACAAGATCTTAAGAAATATCCTTACACAGCCAACATACCATTCTTTTGTGAACGTTGTTTGTTTACTCCTACCGTCACCTCTCCAAACCCATTCTTCGCTCCGCCATCCCACTGACTTACATTCTGTGTTTTTTCATGCTCAAGACTGATTTCAGGAGAGGAGAAAAAATAAAAGAAGAAGAAGAAGAAGAAGAAGAACAACAACAACAACAAGAACAAGAACAACAACAACAACAACAACAACAACAACAACAACAACAACAACAACAAAAACAACAACCGGAAAGAAAAATGAGGCACAGAAGTCATAATGAAGATGAAGAAAAGATCACGAAATGATTGCTAGCCTGCCTCATCAGAAGTAAAAGCTACTGATGCAGGCCTATCAACGGGAACAATGAGGATTATTGACAAAGCTCTGGGCTCAGTTGATGTGTAAAAACAATTAAACAAACAACCCCCCCCCTCCCACTGCTAACACAAGTCTAGACGAGAATCTGCACAAAATAAACTTTTTCTTCTTTAACTCTTTCTACCAAATTTTTAAGCTGAACATCCATCACTACTGTAAAAGCTATAATCTGTCTTGCTTCTTTGCAATGATACATGTACTCGAACACACCCCGTGTATCACCTTATAATTTGTTGCAAACGTGGACAAAATCAAAGATGGCGGTTGTAAGTGTATCAGTAATGTGCATGTCTCTTACATATATTCATCATCATCATCATGTGCCCTGCCCGTATGGCGTTGGTGATCATGGCCCTCCATATAAATCTATCCCTTGTTGCTGCAAGTAGCATACATCTTCCACCCTATCTGTCCTCAGCCTCCGTGCAAGTCCGTCCAATATTTTCTCCCTGGGTCTATTACGTATATTATGACATATCAATTATTCAACGAGAGTTAGGTCCCTTGGCTAGTTTCGGTTCCAACAGCTATAACGAAGTAACAATAAAACAGTCATATCCGCAAAACGAACGCCGCAGAAAAATCTCTCCTGGCAAAATCGAGAGACGCCCACACGCTCACTTCGTGGAGCCAGCGGAGTGAGTAAAATAGATGTCGCCAGTGAGCATGGATGTGATGCAAGGAATCTGTTTCTTTTTATCTTCTTTGGGTTCACTGCTGGGACGGGTCACCCAGTCGTAGGCCACCTTCCTGCAAACCCTTGTCACCATGGTGAGGAGGTCTGTGCCCCGCCTGAGTTCTCGCAGCACAGTCACCAGGGAGCTAATGAACCAAGATCCTTCTTTGGCGTTACGCCAGGAACGGTAACCTGGTAGGCACATCGACTGTAATATAGCATTTGTCTTGTCTTGTCTTGTTTTGTCTCGTCTTGTCTTGTCTTGTCTTGTCATGCCTTGTCGTGCCTTGTCTTGTCTTGTTGTGTTGTATCGTGTCATGTCAGGTCCTGTCAAGTCATGTATTGTATTATACTATACTATACCGACAAAACCGAATTTATGCCTGTTGGTGCGCTCTCCTGTCTTGTCTTGTCTGGCCAGTGATGTTATACGGCTGCGAGGCATGGACAATGAAGAAAGAGGATGAAAGACGAGTGGAAGCAGCAGAGCTGTGGTTTTACCGAAGACTGCTGAGGGTCAAATGGACGGATAGGCGCTCAAATGAAAGCATACTGAATGAGTTGGGTACTACACGCAAGCTTCTAGTACTCATACAACGGAGGAAACTGAAATATGTTGGACACGCAATCCGTAATGAGAGAACAGACTTGATGTCCACTGTCCTCCAAGGTAAAGTGGAAGGAAAGAGAAACAGAGGACGGCCACCTGCATCACTTGCTAGAAACATCACAAACATCAGTGGCAAGAAACTCCAGGAGGTGGTCAGACTTAGCCAAGATCGAGAGTGCTGGAGGCAACTTGTGAGGACATCATGTGCAGCGGCCAACACTGTTCCCGGTGACGCCGACAGGTGAGACAGGTGAGAGGTGCGCTCTCCCGTCTTCGTTTGATCGGCAGTAATTCTGCACACATTGATGGAAGTGACATCCCTTTTCAGCCCACAGTCAAATATCTTGGCATCAAGATCGATCAGGCACTTTCAATGCATGATCACATTAGCAGTATATGCCGCATTTCCTTCCTTGAGCTTCGACGTATTGCATCAATCCGTCGCTATCTTTCTAACGAAGCTGCTACCAAACTTGTTCTGGCCTTGGTCACCTCTCGGTTAGATTACTGCAACTCCATACTTGCAGGTCTACCTAAAGATGAAATGAAACGCCTCGATAGAGTTCAGGCAAGTGCTGCACGCCTTATTATGAAGAAGAAGAAGCGTGACCACATCACTCCAATACTTCAAAAGCTACACTGGCTTCCTGTCAGCTATCGCTTCCAGTATAAAATTTACACTATGGCATACCGCCACTTTGAAGGCACTCTGCCATCATACCTGTTAATGCATTATGCTCATATACACCATCTCGGGCCCTCAGGTCATCGAATGAAAAGCTGCTTAAAATTCCAAAGTGTAATCTTAGAACTGCTGGTGAGCGCTCCTTTCATTATCTTGCACCTCGCCTCTGGAATTCACTGCCGGTCGACCTTAGAAGGGAAAGCGCACTTGCTTCTTTTAAAGCAAAACTCAAAACCCACCTGTTTGTGAAAGCATTTGAAATTCCCACTGTCTAAATGATTGTATTCTTTGCGCTAATGCTGTTGATTATTGTATGATTTCTAAGGTATATGATATGTACTGTTTAAGTCATGTTGTTGTAAGATAGTATAATTTATGAGTGGGTGTGATGTATGTGTGTGTATGTGTGTGTATGTATGTATCTATATATGTATATGTATATGTGTGTATATATGTGTGTGTGTATATGTATGTATATATATATATATTAACATATTTTTAATTTGTGTAAGAGAGTATGCTTATGTGATAGTAAGGTATTATGTACACTATTGTGTTGCTGTAGGATAGTATGTTTTATGATTGGTATGATAGCGCAGTGAGTCTGTATACAGAGAATAGCGCTATATAAAAGCAATTTATTATTATTATTATACTATACTATACTGTACTATACTATACTATATTATACTATACTATACTATACTATACTATACTATACTATACTATACTATACTATACTATACTGTACTATACTATACTATATTATACTATACTATATTATACTATACTATACTATACTATACTATACTATACTATACTATACTATATATATACTATACTATACTATACTATACTATACTATACTATACTATACTATACTATACTATACTATACTATACTATACTATACTATACTATACTATATTATACTCATCATAGGCGTCCTTCAGTCTCGGAAGACTATGGAGTTGCGCTCTGGGTGCCTATTCTGGTGCAGCGCCGGGTGTGGCTGGCCAGTCCGACGCGGGAATGACAGTCCCTGTGGCAGAGGGCACAGATGAAGTCTGACGCTGGTCTGTCTGCCTGGGCTGCAGCCTTTCTTCTCGTTCTCTTTTCCTCGTGCCGCTGAGCGAGTGTCTCTTCGAACTTGGAGAGACCTTTCTGCACAGTCTGTCTCCAGGCTGACCGTTCGAGGGCTGTTGCTTCCCAGTTGTCTTTGTCGATATTCAAGGCTTTTAGGTCCCTCTTGCACACGTCTTTGAATCGCAGCTGTGGTCTGCCTGTGGGACGTTTTCCCTGCACCAGTTCTCCGTAGAGGAGGTCTTTGGGGATCCGTCCGTCGTCCATGCGCACGGCATGGCCAAGCCAGCGCATGCGTCTCTGTTTCAGCAGCGTGTACATGCTGGTGCATCCAGCTCTTTCCAGGACAGTGTTGTTCGGGACCTTGTCCTGCCAGGTGATGTTTAGAATGCGTCGGAGGCTACGCATGTGAAAAGCATTGAGCTTTTGCTCTTGTCGGGCACGCAAAGTCCAGGACTCGCTGCCATACAGGAGGGTGCTCACGACGCAGGCTCTGTAGATCTGGATTTTTGTGTGCTCAGTCAGCTTGCTGTTGTTCCATGCTTTCTTCGTCAGTCTGGTCATGGTGGTAGCTGCCTTGCCGATGCGCCTGTTGAGCTCTATGTCAAGTGAGAGGGTGTCTGAGATTGTTGAGCCCAGATAAACAAAGTCATGGACGACATCCAGTTCATGGTCATTGATGCTGATGGCTGGGGGAGAGTCAACATCCTGTCCCATGACCTGTGTTTTCTTCAAGCTTATGGTAAGCCCAAAGTTTTGGCAGGCATCGCTGAAGCGAGTCATGAGCTGCTGTAGGTCCTCAGCTGAGTGGGCGGTTACTGCCGCGTCGTCTGCAAAGATGAAGTCACGCAGGCACCTCAGCTGGACTTTGGTCTTGGCTCTTAGTCTGGAGAGGTTGAAGAGCTTACCGTCTGTCCTGGTTCGGAGGTATATGCCTTCAGCTGCAGGACCGAATGCGTGTTTCAGCATCACAGCAAAAAAGATTCCAAACAGGGTGGGAGCCAGGACGCAACCCTGTTTCACTCCGCTCCGTATGTTGAAGGCAGCTGATGTTGAGCCGTCAAAGACGACGGTGCCTTTCATGTCTTCGTGGAAGGATCTGATGATGCTGAGAAGTTTGGGTGGACATCCAATTTGGGAAAGGATTTTGAAGAGGCCATCCCTACTGACCAGATCGAAGGCCTTTGTGAGGTCTATGAAGGCAACGAAGAGTGGCTGCCTTTGCTCCCTGCATTTCTCCTGAAGTTGTTTGAGGGAGAAGATCATGTCTATAGTGGATCTGTTGGCACGGAACCCGCACTGCGATTCAGGGTAGACTTGCTCTGCGAGTACCTGGAGCCTCTTCAGTACTACTCGTGCGAAGACTTTCCCAACGATACTGAGGAGGGATATGCCGCGATAATTATTGCAATCGCTTCTGTCACCTTTGTTTTTGTACAGTGTGACGACGTTAGCATCCCTCATGTCTTGTGGTACTTCGCCTTCACTCCAACAGAGGCAGAGGATTTCATGCAACTCGGTGATGAGTGTCTCTTTGCAGCACTTCAGTACTTCGGCGGGAATACCGTCTTTCCCTGGTGCCTTGCCAGAGGCAAGAGAGTCCAGGGCTTCGCTGAGCTCATCTATGGTTGGTTCTCTGTCAAGCTCTTCCAGCTCTGGTAGGCACTCTATGGCATTCAGGGCATCTTCTGAGACTACAGTTTCCCTTGCATATAGCTCAGTGTAGTGTTCTACCCAGCGCTCCATCTGTTGTTCTCTGTCTTGAATCACCTCCCCTGTAGCTGATTTCAAAGGGGCAGTTTTCTTTTGCGTTGGGCCCAATGCCTGCTTGATGCCTTCATACATCGCCTTGATGTTGCCTGTGTCAGCCGCAATCTGAATCTGGGAGCAAAGCTGAAGCCAATAGCCATTGGCGCATTGTCTGGCACACTGCTGGACTTTGCTGCGAGCAGCGCGGAGAACCTGGAGGTTCTGCTCACTGGGATTGCTTTTGTATGCTGTCAAGGCGTTTCTCTTGGCCTCGATGACTGGTGTCATTTCTTCTGAGTGGGCTTCGAACCAATCAGCTGACTTGCTGGTCTTTTTGCCAAATGTAGACATGGCGGCATTGTAGACAGCATCTCTGAAGTGTTCCCATCGGTCTTGGGCGTTTGCAGTGGGTGGGCCAGGGAGAGAATCCTCCAACACACGCGCAAACTCCTCCACTTTTCTTTGATCGTGTGTTTTGCTGGTGTCAATGCGAGGTCGGCCCTCCTTTCTCGTACGGTGCAGTCTCTTCGCGCGGAGCTTCACATTGCTGCACACCAAAGAGTGGTCAGTGTCACAATCGGCGCTCTGGTAGCTGCGAGTGATCTTGATGCTAGAAAGGTTGACACGTCTGGTGAGGATCAGGTCGAGCTGGTGCCAGTGTTTGGATCGCGGGTGTCTCCAGGAGACTCGATGCTGAGGCTTCGTGTTGAAGAAGGTGTTACTGACGCACAACCCATAATGACAACAGAGCTCTAGCAGGCGCTGGCCATTCTCGTTCATTTTCCCAGTGCCGAACTGACCCAAGCAGGTGGGCCAGGAATTGTAATCGACACCCACTCTGGCGTTGAAATCGCCGGCGATGAACAGTAGTTCTCTGTCAGGAATTCTCCTTATAGCAGCACTGAGGTCGTCATAAAACTTGTCTTTTGCTTCTGCTGTGGATGCCAAAGTTGGTGCGTAGGCACTGATTAGACTGACTGGTCCTGAGGTAGTTTGGAGTCGGAGAGACAGGATTCGCTCTGTTCCTTCTGCTGGTGGGGTTATGGATCCCAATAATCTGTTTCTAACTGCGAATCCCACGCCGTGTTCTCTGACCTCGTCTGATGGTTTGCCCTGCCAGAACAGGGTGAAGTCTCTCTCCCTCACAGATCCTGTTTCTGGGAGCCTGGTTTCTTGAAGGGCGACGATGTCCATCTGCAGTCTGCTCAGTTCTCTGTCGATGACGGCTGTCTTGCGAGCATCATTTACTTCTTGCAGATCGTCAGAAAAGCCTGGTGTCATTGTCCTTACGTTCCATGTGCCCAATTTCAGGGCGGGAGTTTTCGTTTTTCTGTTGCCTGGTGCACAGTTGTCGATCCGCTTGTCGGTTTTCACCCTAAACCCCACGCACCCAGTGAGGCTAACGGACCGTGGCGGGGCAGCACCTTACTGGCTGGGGGCTGCCCAGCTTAAGGCGGGCGGTAGCTGCCCAGTGAGATGCGATGACCTCTCCCACCGTCGGAAGCAGCCCCTGGCGTCTGACTCTACGCCAATTGAGTATGCAGACTTAAAACCGGTAAACTGCTACTTCCCGTGTTTAGTCGACGCTACAAAGCGAAGCTGGAGTGACCTCTCCAGAGCGCAAGGCCTGGGTAAGTAAGTGTGGAGGGCAAGCTGTTACCCATGCAGCAGACCCCCCCTCTCCACGTCGCTGGAATGGTCCATTGGAAAGGCAAGCGCCGATACACATGGTTCCAGTGCCATCGCAGGAGTTGCCAGAACGTTGCTGTATACAGCCTCGGACTGCCTTGGGGACTCCGGCTCCGGATTTTTCCTCAGGGTTGACTCCCGAAGCCTTTCCTATGAGTGGGTATGGCCGCAAGGCAGCGGAGGTTTGAAATCAGAGTTTTCCTTCTCTTAGATGAGCTGTCTTCCCAGACTGATGAGCCCCATCTACCCAAAGCACTGGTTTTCAGGCGCCAGTAACCCGCCTTCACCCCTTCTCCTATCAGTAGTAGCAGTTCCGCCGGGCTTATATCTAAGCCACACGAGCAGGCTAGGAGCTGGACTTAGTTGTCAGAGGCTGTTGGAGACGCGCGCCGTGAGGGGCATTTTATAGACAATGGGAGCTTGTCCCCATTGCCACCCCTCGGCTATGACAACCTTGGACACCATACTATATTATACTATACTGTACTATACTATACTATATTATACTATATTATACTATACTATACTATACTATACTATACTATACTATACTATACTATACTATACTATACTATACTATACTATACTATACTATACTATACTATACTATACTATACTATACTATACTATACTATACTATACTATACTATACTATACTTTACTACACTACACTACACTACACTACAGCAGAAGGGCATCCAGGAGTCATGACCTGGATGTGGCCCGGCCCCCCGAGAGTGTAAGGAGTTCAGGGCCGAAACACTTGTCTAAAGGGGGTTACTTCTCTGAAGACCTTCTGTTGTCTAGCTCTCCCTAGAGTTTCTTTCTACCTGCACATGGTCAATCCATTGACTTCCGGGAATAGTTCGGAGGACATTCGGGAAAGACCGAAGGACACTGGGAAAGACTAGATCTGCGGGCTTTGTGTCACAGAAGAGCCAGTAAAAAGTCTCGGAAGATGGTATGATGACTCCCTGAAAGACACACAAAGGGGATGTGAAACCAAGCAAACAGCAGAAGAAGGCCTGAAGAAAATAGATAACTGCGGACTGCCAGGCAAATACAAAGTCTGGTGTCTACAGTTCATGCTGATACCAAAGCTGCTGTGGCCACTGCTAATCTATGACATTTGCACCAGCACAGTGGAAGCAATGGAAGCCAAAATCAACAAATACACAAGAAAATGGCTCGGTGTCCCACCTGGTCTCACTGATGTTGCATTCTACTGTCGTCAAGCAATGCTGAAGCTACCTCTCAAATCCATAGTGGAGGAATACAAAGTTGGAAAAGCAAGACTGTTGAGCATGCTGGAGGAATCGGAAGACAATATCGTGAGATCAGTTCAGCCAAAGCTGAGAACTGGCAAAAAATGGACAGTTCAAGAGGCTGTAAACAATGCCAAGAGAAACCTCAGCATCAAAGAAATAATTGGACACACACAAACCAACAGACAGGGACTGGGAGCAACAAAAATGCAGTGGTGGTCCAAAGCCAAAGGGAAGGAAAAAAGAGACATGATCATACAGGAGTTGAAGAAAGAAGAAGATGTCAAAAGAGTGCAGAAGGCAGTCCAGCAAGGTCAACAGGGGCAATGGACAACATGGGACAGTGCACTCCAAAGAAGTCTCAGCTGGAACGATATGTGGCACATGGCTCCTCTAAGGATAAGCTTCCTCCTCAGATCTGTATATGACCTGCTCCCCTCGAATGCAAACTTAGTAAAATGGGGGAAATCAGATGACCCAGCATGTCCGCTCTGTCAGAAGAAACAAACAGTGGAACATGTCCTAAGCTCTTGCAAAGTAGCGCTAGCCCAAGGAAGGTATACATGGAGGCACAACCAAGTTCTGAAAGTGATCACAGACGTGGTTAGCGAAAAAACCATGACCCTAAACGCACCAATTGCTATGACAACGTTCTACAAAGCAGGAGGGAAACAGGTCTGGCCCGAAATTGCTATGACAACCAGCACATTGCCAAAGGGTCTTCTGGATGGAGCAGTCGACTGGGAGTGTACAGCAGACCTCCCAGAGTGGAGAAATTACCCAGATGTCATCAGCAAGACAGGCATGAGACCAGACATCGCTCTCCACTCTGACTCCTCGAAACAAGTGATTCTGATAGAACTCACTGTGCCATACGAAAGCAGAATGGAAGAAGCACATATATACAAGACCGAAAAATACGCCGGTCTTGCCAGCACCCTGAAGAAAGCAGGTCTGCGGGTCAAAATCTTCGCCATAGAGGTCGGGGCAAGAGGGTTTGTGGGCACCTCCGCTTATGATCTCATGAAACGACTCGCCATTTCTGGGAAGAAGAGGACTAGAGCCCTTAAAGCGATGGCAGAGGCAGCAGAAAGGAGCTCAAGCTGGATCTGGGCAAGGAGGAACCAAAAAAGTGAACTTCATAAGGATTAAATTCCCTACAGATGATGTGTGCCCCGTTAGCACATTGGTAAAACCGCGTACCGCAGTTCTGAAGCGCAGAATCGCCCAGGTTCGCTCCCCGGCGGGTTCTGAAGCGCAGAATCGCCCAGGTTCGTTCCCCGGCGTGGGGAAAAAAAAAAATAGACAACAGCAGAAGGGCATCCAGGAGTCATGACCTGGATGTGGCCCGGCCCCCCGAGAGTGTAAGGAGTTCAGGGCTTTCACTTGTCTAAAGGGGGTTACTTCTCTGAAGACCTTCTGTTGTCTAGCTCTCCCTAGAGTTTCTTTCTACCTACTATACTATGCTATGCTATGCTATACTATGCTATGCTATACTACATCGCACATCGTATCACGTAACATCTCATCATATCGTATCGTATCGTATCGTATCGTATCATATATCATGTCATCTCATCTCATATCACGCCACCTCACGTCACCTCACATCATACCGTATCGTATCGTATCTTATCGTATCAAAGGCATTCCTTCCCATCGTATCGTACCGTACCGTATCGTACCGTATCGTACCATACCGTGTCGTACCGTATCGTACCGTACCGTATTGTAGTATCGTGCCGTATCGTACCGTACCGTACCGTATCGTACCGTATCGTATCGTATCGTATCATATTATATCGTATCATATGTGATGTCATGTTGTATTACATTATATCATATTACATTAGATAATACTAAATTGTATACACTGCATTACGTTACGTTACGTCATGTTACCTCCCCTCCCTTCACCTCACCTCACCCTTATCTTAGCTAACTTTATCTGAACATTTGTATGTCACAAATAATTATGATGACAGTGTGATTGTCATGCCTTTTTTGAAGATGAAAATTCATTGAAAGTGACTGGATTGAGATCGTGTGTGTGTGTGTGTGTGTGTGTGTGTGTGTGTGTGTGTGTGTGTGTGTGTGTGTGTGTGTGTGTGTGTGTGTGTGTGTGTGTGTGTGTGTGTGTGTGTGTGTGTGTGTGTGTACGGGACAAAACTGTTACTTGTAAAGAGATAATCAATATTAGATATACAATGAACGTGAAAGAAAGTATATTCGGACTAATCTAAGAGAGACCGATGAGCATTACATTTTCTGCTTGTTTCAAACTACGTAATACTGATTTAGAATCAACACACAATAGTATATTGCAGATGTCGTATGAGAGGCTATTACTATAGTTAAGAGCCACCAATATCGCGTATAATTCTGATGTAAAAATAGAGAAGTCTTTGCCTACGTAAAAAGATTTTTATACCTTTAAGGCAGGAATGACGAATCCAGCTGCGCTATCAGCTGTATCTAAAACAGACTCCTCTGTGAAAATTTGTAGGTGATTAAAATAATATGTGGTTAAATGAGATTTGACTTGTGATACTAGAATATTTATTTCGTCTGTTTTATTGAGATTTATGTAGTCTATGTCAAAGTTAGCTTTTTCAAGTTCCCAGGAAGCTGATGGATAGGTGAGGGAATCAAAGGGTTTATATTTTTGCAGCTAGTGGATAGGGTGCGGGAGTCAAAGGGTTAAATTAAAAGACATTTTTTTAAAGCCTCTGAAACTCTTTCCATAGGTGACACACATGCATGTTAAACAAAGAGGAAGTTTTGGGACATGGACGACAGTCACAACGTTGAAGATAGAATAAGATATTAGCACACAACACTGGTGGTCCAAGCTTCAAGCCATCCGACATTGACCATGGAGTTGAAAGAATGGATGAAGAAAGCACATCTGAACAGAGTCAAGCAAAACTGGATGAAAGTATGCCAGCAGATCACCCGCTGTTTGAAGCTGATGGAGGAGACAATGAAGAGGAAATGAAGGAAGACGGTATGGAATTTTTGTGTTGCTGGTTTCATTGATAGATATTGTCTGAAAAGTAATCTTTACATTGTAATCTCCATGATTAATGATAACAACGTGTTTGCATGTCCGTACACACACACATTCTCTCTCTCTCTCTGTTTGTGTGTGTATGTGTGTGTGTGTGTGTGTGTGTGTGTGTATGTGTGTGTGTGTGTGTGTGTGTGTGTGTGTGTGTGTGTGTGTGTGTGTGTGTGTGTGTGTGTGTGTGTGAGAGAGAGAGAGATGTATTGTAATTTATTTTTTTCCTTCAAATCTGCTCTGAAGACTAACATTTTTCAATTGCTGTGTGTGAGTAGTATAATCCTCGATATCTCATCCCCAAAGGGTTTGGATTGCTCCTGCTCCTAGGTCATGAGATCACCAGGGTACTAGGTTAGCGGGTTGAACAGGGTACCAGGTTATTGCCTTACGAGGTCTTACAGAAACTGGAACTATTGGAACAATTTATAGAGAATATGGAACAGTATCACAGAAGTAAGTGGAATGATAATGGTTATTGCGCAACCCCACGAAACTGTCACCTTTTTATTCACTGGACGAGGCGGCAGGGAAGTTTTTAGTCCTCTTCTTATTACCCATTATTTGTGGTCTGTTTGTGACCGTGCATTCGCGCTTGACAAAGGCCGGTTGGCCGAAAATTTGCGCTTGTCTTGTCTTGTTGTGTTTAATACGCGTTCACTTTGGTTTACTTGTTCTTCTGGTTCCTGTTTGCTTGGGCGCGGGCAGTCGCACTTGTTTTGGATCACTAATTGTACGTTTGAAGGTTTCGGACAAGAACGATATATCTGCCTACTTTATTCCTTTTCAGATATAATACCATTCTAGCCAGTAACCCTCGAATGGAATTTAATCTTCATTGTTTCGGTATTCTATTGTGTGGAATACTTTAAGTAAATGAGATAAACGTTAAAATTGTTTCCTTACATAAACTAAAATAATCAGGAACCGTAGAGAAACTAACGGTGAATGAACAGTGTGTTTGTACAGATTTTTGAATCAATGTGACTGTCAGCATTTGAACACATGGAAACCAGAAAGACATGGACTGAGAACTGAGAGCTTGTTGTAATGACAAAAGAAGATAAGTGAAAAATTATGGCCATCTGTTCGTTATCTCATGTTAATGAATATGCATTCTTATTCTTTTTTCATGTATTTCTGGTTCTACATAGTTTTGTTGTAATTTAACACGTTACAGCTGACTAGTAAATAAATAGGATTCCTGGATGTGAGACTGCTTAAACGTTAACCCTTTGACTCTCTCCCGCACCCTGTCCACCACCATCCTGCATTGTCAACCATGCTATTAAAGCAAAAACTTGACCTTTTGACTCCATCACCGTATCCACCAGTTTCCTGCAGAAACTGGTGGATAGGGTGAGGGAGTCAAAGGGTTAAGCTTTTGCAGTCAGTTAATAGGATACAAGAGTCAAAGGTTTACCATGTTCATTTTTCTTTATATATATATATATATAGAGAGAGAAGTCCCAGCGTATGGTGTTGAAAATATATTATGGCAGTGTACCTTTTTATCCTTATCCTGTTGCTGTGTTTTTTTGAAAGAAAACTTTCAAGTTCAGTATGTATGCCTTTTTATCTTTACCGTATTGTTGTCATTATTGTTGCTGTTTTTGTTTTTGTCATTTTTAGCTGTCATTGGAACTAAATTTCTCACTCTCCTTTGTTGACCTGATACATGGATACTTAGTGTCACACAATCCCCACTGACACAGACAGATATATGGACGTGAATGTGTATTCGCATACTTACCTGCACGCTCACCTGCAGGCATGCTCACACACACACACACACAAACACACACACACACACACACACACACACACACACACACGCACGCACACACACACACACACACACACACACACACACACACACAGATATACTGACGTATGCACATACACACAAACACTCACACTTCACACTCACTATTAGTCAAACAGAAAATGTAGGAGCTTTTGTTTAGAATACTACATATCTGTTTTGTTTTACATGCAGATGACCTCATGTTTGAAAATCATTCCATACACATCAGACTTTTAACCCTCTGACTGCCTCACCCTATCCACTTGCATTCTGCATCGTCATCCGTGATAGCAAAGCACATAAATAACCCTTTCACTCCTTCACCCTATCATCTAGCTTTCTGCAGGAAGCTGGTGGACAGGGTGAGGGAGTCAAAGATTAAGTGTTAGCAGCTGGTGGATAGGATGTGGGAGTCAAAAGGTTAATGAGAGTGGCTAGAAGCACGACTGTGTGTGGTTCAGTGTAATGAATTCACTATTTTATCAACAGTTTTATTAGAACTGGCTATTGTTTTAATATCACAGCGTTGAAGGGAATGTGTGTTGCAATGTGTATGAAGTTTAAAATTCTAGCAATAAAAAATTCTGCTTCTGTGTGCATCTTTTCAATACAAACTGTTGAACTACTAGCAGAGAAAAGAAATCCTGTTTACAGTTAACACATAATGGTGACATATCGGAACATGTTATTTGCTGTTTGTGACATAAATTTGTACTTTGTATATACATTTATTTATTCCTATATCCATGTTTCATAAATATCAGAATTTATTGTACAACGTAGGACCGTTTTGGTAAATTGTGCATTTCCACAAATTCTGAAATGTCTAGCTTTTCTTCCTTTAAACACAGTTCTGTATTGTGTTTGTTGTAGTAGGAAAGTGTTGCAGGCAAAATGATATCACTGATGACAGCTTAGAGCTTCCATTGAGATACATGTTATTTTTTGCTTTCTCTATTTCCTTGGGGATGCCGAGGGCTCTTTCTGTATAAGTAATATCCCCACATTCTGGAAGTTCTGTGCTAGAAATGTCCTCTTTCTGCCGCTCTCTTATTTTCTGACTTGCTCCTCTGCTTTCTGTCATTTCTTCCTATCATTCTCTCCCATGCTGGTCCATTCACCTGTATGTGTTCTATAAAGCCTTACATACTTTCTCTTGAATTAACAATTGGGTATGTGTATGAAATATGTTTTTGGTTTTAAGAAAATATCATGTTCAGAACCAATTTGAGGTAATGTAGGCCAGGTTTTTTTTATACGTTTTAGTGTCTTTAGTTGTGTTTGCATTTGTATTCAGTGTTCTTTTTTAAACCACCTAGTGGCAAATTTGATGGAAGTGTCAACAGCAAGGGCATGTCCTTAGGTTACATGCACAAATGTATTGATTTATGTGTACTAAATTTTCTGTAGGTTACATGCACGAATGTATTGATTTGTGTGTACTAAATTTTCTGTAGGTTACATGCACGAATGTATTGATTTGTGTGTACTAAATTTTCTGTAGGTTACATGCACGAATGTATTGATTTGTGTGTACTAAATTTTCTGTAGGTTACATGCACGAATGTATTGATTTGTGTGTACTTTTCCAGTTTTTTTTCCCAATGAGGTATTATGTATGTTTCGAAATGGTTTTAGCTCTGATATGGCGCTGTGCAGCTGGCTTTGCTTTCAACAAGAATAAGTTAATAACTTGTCACACTTGTCATGCAAACAAAAGACTTGCCAAGTTGATAGAGCCATGATTGTTATTGTTATTTTTGTTTAAAGTCGAGCTGACTGTGCAGTCATATCAGGGCTACAACTAATTTCAAAACATACACAATACTTCAACAGAAAAAAAGGAAAAGAAAATTAAGTCCACTCTGCAACTGTTCTATTGTGTTTCGTGCTCTAGACAACACTCAATCTTTGTTTCACTATCACATTCACTTGCACTCTGCAACTCTTCTATTGTTGTACGGATGCGAGGCGTGGACAGTCAGCAAGCAGAGCCAGAGCAAGATTGAGGCAGCCGAGATGTGGTTTCTAAGAAGAATGTTGACAGTTCCATGGACAGCAAAAAAAACCCAAACGAGACAGTCTTGATGGAGGCAGACACAAATAGATCACTCATAAGGAGGATTAGGAAAGGACAGGCAACATTTATAGGCCATTTTGTGAGGAAGGGGGATTTGGAGCACCTGGTCACAACGGGAAAGCTGGAGGGAAAGAGAGCACCAGGTGGACCCAGGGAGAGAATGCTGGACGAACTTGCAGAGTGGCTGGGGATGAGAAGGGTGGAGGAGATGCTAGGGGCAACGAGAGATAGAGATGATTGGAAGTCCATGGTCGCCAGCGCCATGCAGCAGGGCACCTGATGATGATGATGATGATGATGTGCATGGTATGCCTGTGAACAGATTGTCTGCACATACTTTTCAGTTACATTCATGGACACATTTTCGTAAGCATGTGTATGGTATGTCTATGAACAAAACATCTCGGTACAGATTTTTCAATTATTTTTATGGACAACTTTTCATAATATCTGGATTTAAGTCAGGTTTGTTAAGGATTTGGCAATGCTCAAATCTAAGTACATTTGACTCACTGTGAACTGGGTTTTGTTTTCATAATCTTCTAAAAAAAAAAAAAAACTAAACTCAAAACGTACCTGGAACAACAGAGTAGGCCATGAGGAAATCGGCTTCTGCAGGAATCCTGTGAACTTCCACACTGTCTGTCTCCATGTCTTGTTCTGCAGTTAGCTCTCCTGCGTCCATTACATCCACCCCATCATCATATTTACGTCCCCGGCACGCCTGCACGCACGTTCAAAAATAAATATTGCAGCTTAGCTGTATTAGGAAAAGGAAAAGGCTGTCCCTTAACCTTGAGATCATAGGGAATATGGTGAGTATGGAGTCTGCTCAAGATGGATTCACTGTATTCAGACAATCCCATACACGTTCCACCAACATTGTCAGCATATATAAAACACGCTCTTTGATCTTGTGCAAAAATATTATACCCAGACATGGTTCTGAAATGGGGTGGGGGATGGGGGGTGGGGAAGAAAGGAACCATGAAACAAAGAGGCACCACAACAGTGATAAAATTATTGGGGTGGGCAGCAAAAAGACCAGTTTTTATGTTACAGGGGGCAGGGGGGGGGGAGGGATCGATCCCAAGCCATGGGTTCACAGCTCTATCAAAACAACCAACCAGACTGATGAGAGAGACCTCAATGTGCACGCATGCTGAATGCTGTGCACCAATCTTATGATTCAGTTTACAGAACAGAATATACAAACACAAAAAATTCAAAGATATTTTTTATAATACAGAAAATCAAAGAGACTTTCATGACTTACCTGAATGAAGAAGATCTTGGGTTTGCCAGCCAGTGACTGACATCTGTCTCCCTTGAAGGGGTAAACCAGTCTGTCGATCTGTATTGGTCCGTCCTTCCCGTACACGTAGCCTCCTCCCCATGAGACAAAATGGCGCACGCAAAACAGTCTGCATTGCTGTGATCCTCTCTTGCCACTTTACACATACAGAAACAGACTAGATATAATTTCAGTTGAGGTAAACGTAGACAAAAAAGTACGATCAATCTACATATGAAAAGTACACAAACTAGTGAAGTTTGCTTGGAAAACGTTTGTTAAATACTAACAAAATACAAAGCTATTCAACAAACAAACCTTGACTCAACTAATGTGAGAAAAACAAAAAAAACAAAACCAGTCACAAAAGATAAATGGTTAATGATAAATATTGACAACTATGCACCCAAAACTGCAAAAATATGCACGTTCACCATCTGACGCCTGATCACATTGCTAGCATACTTACTTACACACATAGGACTCACAGGCAATTTTGTCAGGACAGGTTGCATTTTGTTATAACCACAACACCGCTGTTACTAGTTGACTGTCATTCAGGCTCCATAACATGGCAGTCAAGGGAGATTTTGGAGCAAATATTGCACCAAAGCAAGTACTGAATGACCATATCACTTCTTACTAAAATGTTATGTCAATAATATTTTGCTCTTCCCAAACGCCCAATTTCTATAACAATATTTTAGAAATCCGAAACAAGTGTAACTGCCCGCGTTCAAGCAAACAGGAACCAGAAAAAAAACATGAAAAGAGAATAAGAATGCGAATTTACTACAACAAGACAAGACATGCGCAAAATTTTGACCAACTGGCTTTTGTCAAGCATAAGATCACAAACAAACAAACACCAGGTACAAAAATTGGACAAAATACACACTGGACGGAGCAGCAGGGAAGTTTCAGTCTTTTTCTCCTAATTTTTGTATCTGGTGTTTGTTTGTTTGTGATCTTACGCTTGACAAAGGCCAGATGGCCGAAAATGTTCGCCTGTCTTGTCTTGTACTAAATGCACGTTCTTATTCTCTTTTTGTGTTTTTTCTGGTTAATATTTTAGAACTCTCTCTCTTTCTCTCTCTCTCTCTCTCTGTGTCTGTCTCTGTCTTGTCTGTCTCTCTGTGGTGTGCATACAAACACATACATGTAACTTCTTACTTTCCACAAGAATTGACTCTATCTGAGAGGAAGTGCAGTCCTTTTTAACGGAAACCTCAAAACCAATTTCTGACAGGGTCGTGAGCAGGTTTCTAGCATCAACATCTGTGCCTGTCCTCCCGCACTTATCAATGGACACATGGAATTTGTTGTTGTTGAAAATGATGGCCATGCCCCTCCGCTCGTGGTTCATGTTGTAGCATTCTGCATAGAACTCGCTCTCTCTCATTGTATCTTGTGCTCCTGAACTTCCTGTTGCTCCGTCGTCTTGAGCACTGCACAGGGAAAATCATCATGACATATAACTGTTGTTTTCTGACTGATAACAATGAATGCATCAAGTTCACAATGATATGAACGTACAATTTAACAATAAAATGACTCATGGAATACAATACAATACAATACAATACAGTGCGGTGCGGTGCGGTGCGGTGCGGTGCAATGCAGTGCAGTGCAGTGCAATATGATGTATTCTATTTAATTAATATACATTTGGAATTTCAAAATGCAACCATTTGATTCATAACTTGCACACATCACTCTCATAACAAAATAAAACACAACCATACATCAATCATGATAGTAATGTCATAACACAGTAAAAGCATCCACTATCAAAATATTAACATTTCAAGTAAGATTTATCATCCTGTAGAAAAACTGTATGTGATTCTATGTCTCCTTCCAAAACATACACAGCTGTTTTAAAAGACAGTAAAATGTACACATGTACACAGCTGTTTTAAAAGACAGTAAAATGTACACATGTACACAGCTGTTTTAAAAGACAGAAAAATGTACACATGTACACAGCTGTTTTAAAAGACAGTAAAATGTACACATGTACACAGCTGTTTTAAAAGACAGTAAAATGTACACATGTACACAGCTGTTTTAAAAGACAGTAAAATGTACACATGTACACAGCTGTTTTAAAAGACAGAAAAATGTACACATGTACACAGCTGTTTTAAAAGACAGTAAAATGTACACATGTAAAGTGCAGAAAAAGAAAGGGAAAAAATCTCAAAAATCAAAAAAAGAAAAAGTGTAAGAGTTCCCACAGCCCCGAGGTTTACAGAGATGCCAGACAGAAGAGGCTCACTTTTCTTGGGATCAACATTATGAGGGTTGAATCTATCTCATCCCCCTCACTGCTTGTAAAGCAGATACATACTTTTTTTAATTTCATTTTTTCTGAGACAACTAAAAACAATTACAGTTCACTTGTTGTGCACATAATATAGTAACAACTCCAAAAATGTCTGTGAAATTAACACACAGATAATGAAGACACATTAGTCAAAGGACGATTATACACAGTTGAAACATGCATATTTCTGATATATAGATGATGGAGAATTACATCAATTAAATTTGAAATATATACACATGTGTAGACATCACTGATAAATAACAGTAAAGGCAGAAAAATTAAGAAAAAGATTATAGCCTAAAGTTAGTTTTCAAGAAAATAGGTTTACAATAGCACCATCGGGCAGAACACTGTGTAAGATCAAGATAAATGTTCTTTTCATCTTTCACAAGAATTGACTCATCTGAACAGACATACAAATCCTCACCCTAACCATCAGTAAGAAGTTAAAGGGTTAAGGCAATTAAAGATACCTGATTGTTTCAGATACTGTTATATATGGCCTGACTTTCTTGTTTTCCTTCTGACATTATTTTGCTTTTCTTCCGCCAAAGCAATGGTGGGTCAAAACATAGGAACAAACACAAATAAACAGAAACCCCTGAACAGATAATGGCAAACATAACAACAGGCATAACCCAACACAGTCTTCTTACTAAAGACTTCAGACTCACCCAGATGTTTCAAGAGCATCAATATACTCAGATGTTCCACGAGCATCAACATCATCTATCCCAGCATCTCCATTGTCTGTCATTCTGAGTTCCTGGGCCACGTCGATCTGATTATCTGCTGACAGTTGCAAAAAGTAAGCAGAACCTAAGACTATGGAAACTCATGACCACTCTCCCCATGCTTCATGCAGTGCAAGGTTGTATTTTTCAGGTTGATTCTAGTTGCATATATATCATGTGTGTGTGTGTTCTGTTGTGATGTGGAGTGTTTTGCTGAGGTGAAAAATGGCATATGTGTGTGAGGTAAGGCGAGCGCGCGCGCGCGCGCGCGCGTGTGTGTGTGTACATGTATGTGTGTGTTTGTTATGATGTGGTGTGTTGTGCTGGGGAGAGGTATGGTTGTGTGTGTGTGCGTGTGCGCGTGTGCGTGTGTGTACATGCTCGCAGAGATGAAGTACAGTTTATATGTGTGTAGGAGGGGTGGGATAGGGTGTTGCTGTGTCTGTGTGCATGTGGTGTATGTGGTGTATGGTGTGTGTGTGTGTGCGTGTGTGTGTGTGTGTGTGTGTGTGTGTGTGTGTGTGTGTGTATGCGTGCGCGTGTGTGTCTGTGTCTATGAGTGTGTGTGTCTGTGTGTCTTGTGTGTCAGTGTGTTTGTGAGTCCGTGTTTATGTGCTTGTGTCTATGTCTGTGTCGCTGAGTGTGAATTACTCAGTCACCAATTACCAAACTCCAAAATCTTCGGATACATCAGTTTCACGTTTCATGGACGAGTTCTACATCAAGAATTGTTCACTCGGTCTAGCCAGTGTGTGTGTGTGTGTGTGTGTGTGTGTGTGTGTGTGTGTGTGTGTGTGTGTGTGTGTGTGTGTGTGTTGTGTGTGTGTGTGTGTGTGTGTGTGTGTGTGTGTGTGTGTGTGTGTTTGTGCGTGTGTGTGTGCGTGTGTTCGTTATTTCTTTTAACGTCTATTCACATATGTGCTTTTAGACGGAAAAAAAAAGATAAATAAAAAAATTTAAAAAAAACAAATAAATAAAATAAAATAAAATAAATAAAATAAAATAAAATAAAATAAATATAATTACAATAAAACAAACAAAAATGAATGGACAAATAAATAGATAGATAAATAAATATAGATTTTAAAAAAAGATAAAGAAAGAAAGAATATAGAGAGGTGACTATGGGATGGATGAATCCATGGAGTCATATTGGCATTGCACCATATAAGGTATCATACGGTTCAACGAGCAACAGAAAAGCATTTAGAACGTTAGATCATCCAGGCTGCATTAGTTTGTACAGGGTGGTGTGTGTGTGTGTGTGTGTGTGTGTGTGTGTGTGTGTGTGTGTGTGTGTGTGTGTGTGTGTGTGTGTGTGTGTAAGCGTTTGCGTGTGTGTATATGTATATATGCGGGCGTTCGGGCGAGGTAAAAACGTTGTGTCAGTCCAGGAATAAGGAAAAACCGAACAAGCAAATAAACAGGGATAGGTGGGAGGTACAGGTATAAAACAATCAAAGGAAACGACCTACGGGACTGTGCAGTAAATGCCTAGCAATGTGTAAATACAGAGTGAAATCAGTATGTTTCTGTTTTAAATTTGTAACTGATGCAGGGAAATAACGTAGCATTTGCTGACAACACAAAAGATGATTAACTGTTATAAAATCACTACATATACATTTGATGGTCTTACTGAATTTAGTTCGAAGTGAGTTGAGACATAATCTGTAAGCTAAAGTCATTTCCTGTCTTGTAAAACCCTGGTAGTTTACGATGAAGGGGCGAATTTTACATTGCGCTTTTACTTTGTTATCTAATGTAACATTCATTTCATGGTCAGAGAGTTGTAAATCAAGTGTAGTACTGCCAGCTCTATTCATTGCTGCACATTTAGCTATTCTGTCAACCCAGTCATTATACATGATACCACAGTGGGATGGGATCCAACAAAAAATAACTTGAGTATTGTTTGTTATGAAACAATGAATTAAAAATTTAATCTCAAATTTTGACGCACTATTTTCTTTATATTCACAAAATTTTATGGACTGTAATGCAGATTTCGAATCTACATATAATAAGATACATGTACTAAACAAGGTACAGGTAGATCCACTATATATTTCAGTGCCATTAGGATGGCAACTAATTCAGAAGTGAAAATTGAATGTCCCTGTCCTAAAGAGTAAGCCTTTTCTATTTTTAATTTTGGATTTACAACGCCAGCGCCGGCTGCACCATCGTCTAGAACAAAGCCATCAGTAAATATTTTCAAGTGATGAAAATCTTTTTTATGTACATGTAGATGTGACAGAACGTCAATTGCTAACAAGTGTGGATTAATATCCTTCCTCAAGTCATTATCAGTGTAGTTGATATCAAAACTAGCAGTGGACAGTTCCGAGGGGGGTAGAGGACAGCATGTCAATTTATGTACAACCTTTGTAGGTACTACGCTGGAAATTTCGAATAGCTCATTTGTGTAACTGGATATTGTTTCTTGAGCCTTTATTGTTCGTGCTCTCTTGGGGAAATGGATGTCAGACCGAATTTTAAGTTCTGCATCGGTATAATTAGCTACTGCATTTGCTCTAACCATATATTTAGCAGCTGATAAATTCCTCCATTCTTCCAAAGGAAGGATGCCGGCTGTTTTATATACTTCTTGCGTTTTTGTGTACACCGGTACACCAAGAGCACATTTAACAGCTTTACTATCTAAGCTGTGAAGCTTTCATTTGTGTGTGTGTGTGTGTGCGCGCGCGCGCGTGTGTGTATGTGTGAGGGAATGGAGACAGTGCGCACATGGACACGATTTGATGAATTCGCATGTGTGTATGTATGTGTTATCAATGACCTGTTATAATTTCTTCTTTATCCAATGCCTCTCTTTATGCACTCATTAAACATTCTATTATACACAGGAGAGCAGTGTTTATGTAATTTGTATACTCCGTGGACATTGTGACAGCATTCCTCTGTCTGTCTGTCTGTCTGTATGTATGTCTCCTGCCACCACCACCCTCTCTCTCTCTCTCTCTTTCACTCTCTCTCTCTCTCTTTGCCTTTTGTCCTAAAACATAACTACTTTTTGTTGGTATATGCAGTTATGTTGTTTTTGTTATCCCGCTTCTGAGGGGCCATGGCTTTTATGAATAAATCATCTGAAGTCTGAACTCCCCTCTCTCTCTCCCTCTCTTTTCTCTCTGTCTCTGTCCCTCTCTCTGTCTGTTTGTCTGTCTGTCTGTAAGTCTGTCTGTCTGTCTCTTCCTCTCTCTCTTTGTCTCTGTCTCTCTTTGTCTGTCTGTCTGTCTCTCTCTTTGTCTTTCTCTCTCTCTCTTTCTTTCTTCCTCCCTCCTTGCCTCCCTCCTTGCCTCCCGCCTTGCCTCCCTCCTTGCCTCCCGCCTTGCCTCCCTCCTTGCCTCCCTCCTTGCCTCCCTCCTTGCCTCCCTCCTTGCCTCCCTCCCTCCCTCCTCCTCTCTCTCTTTCAGTCTCTAGTTATTCATTGTACTAGCTCTCTTTGTTGTTGTAATTCATGAAGTTACTGATGCTTGAACAAAATCAGTTTGGTCAGTTGTTTCCTTACTTTTTTTTAAAATTCAGATCCTGCCAGGTGCTGGGGAACTTGGTAGTCAGAGGATTTGTCGGCCATGTCTACTGTAGCCCCACTTGTTTCAGTTTCAGTTTCTCAAGATGACGTCTCCGCGCTCGGAACGAATTCCATATGCACTAATGTCACAGGTGCCACGTGTATGGTGATCATAGCACAAGCCTTAAGCTTGCGCATAAACCCGTGAGCTAGCCAGGTCCTGAGGCCCTACCTAGACTATGTTTGACCTGGTCTATATGTCATACCGGTATTTTATCAGCTTACCGCTGGAATAATCTTGGTTACATGTAAATGACATGTGTATCTGTGTATCTTACCTTCAAAAAAGGAACATAAATATAAAGCAAATAGAGGTGTGAATCACAACACAGCAAGCTATTCTATATAAACACGTCTCACATGACAGAAGCCTCCCCCCCCCTTCCCCCAGCCAATGCCCACATGCTCAGCTGTCTATCAACTAGGTGAAAACAATATTTTCTTAATCATAGATAGGTATGTAAGTAAGTAAGTGAGTAAGTAAGTAAGTAAGTAAGTAAGTAAGTAAGTAAGTAAGTAAGTAAATAAGTCAGTCAGTCAGTCAGTCAGTCAGTCAGTCAGGCAGTCAGTCAGGCAGTCAGTGAGTGAGTGAGTTACAAACGGGGAATACCGCCTCGAGGCTGTAGTTCGGCTCCTTGGCCGAGGCAATTTGAGTACAGTATGTAAATAGAAGACCGACACAAAACGGATCCTCAGGGTATGTACAGACGAACTGAGGAAATTCTCCACAGGAAAAATACATGCACATCAACTGGTTACTTAAAATCGAAAGATGGCACGCTTATCATGGAAAAAGACAAACTATTAGACAGATGGGGAGAATACACTAAAGACCTTTTTGAACATGACAGAAACGAAGAAAACATTGTAGGAAAGAACTTTGAAGGATCACCCATAATGAAAGATGAAGTTAGAGTAGCACTGAAAAAGATGAAACCAGGAAAAAACCCAGGACCAGACAACATTACTACAGAGATGATTGAAGCCCTGGAGGAATTTGGTATTGAAAAAATAACAGTCCTCCTCAATGAAATTTACAACACTGGAAAAATCCCCAAAGATATGTCAAAATCAATTTTCATTGTACTTCCAAAGAAGACAGGGGCTGTAGAATGCGAACTCCATCGCACAATCATGAGTCATGTAAAAAATATTCTATTAAGAATAATCAAGGAATAGAATCAAAAGAGAAATAGCA
>JAPXFY010000740.1:0-12500 GCA_030674185.1 Monoplex corrugatus | reverse complement strand
GCACCATCAAAACAGTCAAACCTGTTTGAAGTGTCGTCGCATTTTATTTGAAAGCGCTTCACGATGATATAAATGCAGCGGACCTTGGTTCACAAAGTGGCTCCAGACAGACAGAAACATCAAAGGTATAATGATGAAACAGAATGGTAACTTTCTGAAATTTAGCCATTGACAGACTCTGTGTTTCTACATAGACTGGTAACTTTCTGAAATTTTAGCCAGTAATGAGACTCATTTTTCTTGCTTTGGCTGGCCGAGATGTAGTTCTAAGAAGAATGTTGAGAGATCCATGGACAGCAAAGAAAACAAACAAGAAAGTCTTGAAAGGGGGCGGACACAAGAAGATCATTGTTAAGGAAGATTAGGAAAAGACAAGCAACATTTATAGGAATTTCATCAGGAAAGGGGAATTAGAGCACCTGGTCACAACAGGAAAGCTGGAGGGATAGAGAGCACTGGGTAGACCCAGGGAGAAAACATTGGATGGACTTGCAGGGTGGCTGAGGACAGACAAGGGTGGAAGATGTGCTTGCGGCGACAAGGGATAGATGCATATTGGAGGGCCATGATGGGCAACGCCATGCGGCAGGGCACATGATGATGATTAACAAGACTCTACATTAACTGGTGACTCTGAAATTCTAGCCAGAGGAGCAGGAGTCGCTCTAGCTGCATGACAACCTGTTCTTTGAGGAGGATGTTTATGCGCTCGCGCATTGATATGATAGGACAAGTGCATCAGTCTCGATGGCGACTACGTGGAAAAATAGCTGAGTGGTGCTTGTAATCTATGCACAATGTTTTGTTTGTATCATAATAAACGTGTTGGATTAGAAAATGTTTGTACCATGCTTTTTGGACTTCTCTCTTACATGTTGAAAAAAAGAAAGAAAAAGGAAAGAAAAACAAAAACAAAACAAAACAAAATAATAATAATAATAATAATAGCTAAGTCGCCCTTTCCCAGCTTCCCTGGGATGGGTATCCCTGTCAGCCATGTCACCTAAGGTGGGTGCTGACGTAAAAACTGAACCAAGTCAATCAATCAATCAATGCGCTTGTAGCATACTGAATTGACTTTGTATGAAACTCGTTGAAAACAGGCAGCCAGTGAAAAAAATGAGGCAAAGGAGTGACGTGATCATGTTTTACGAAGGGCAAGACAAATAGAAAAAAAGACAATATAAGCATCATAAGACAAATAAAGAACAGAGCAGATAATACAAGATTCATAAGGAAAATAGAAAAAAATGAATAGACAATGCAAGCATCACAACACATATAGAAACAAATGAGCCACCACAAGACAAATAAAGAACAGAGTGGATAATACGAGCATAATCAGGAAAAAAAATGAACAGACATACAAACACCAGATGACAAATAAGAATACAAGCATAATTGGGAAAAAATAAATAATGTACAACAATACAAACATCACAAGGCAAATAAAGAATGAGTTGAAAACACACACATTACAAGTCAAATAAGAAAAAATAAAAGGTAGACAATACAGACATTAGAAGAGAAATAGAAAACAACGAGTAAACAATACGAGCATCACAAGATGGATAAAAAATCAAAATGTTGAAATACAAGCATTATAAGACAAATAAAAAAAATATGAATAGACAACACAAGCAGTATAAAACAAAATAGAAAAAATGAATAGACAATACAAACATCACAACACAAATAGAAAAAATTACGTAAACAATACAAACATCACAAAGCAAACAGAAAAACACTGAGTTGAAAATACTAGCATCACAAGACGAATAGGAAAAAATAATTGACAATACAAACGTTACAAGACGAATAGGAAAAATGAGTTGACAATAGAACCATCGCAAGACGAATAGAAAATATGGACGATACAAGCATTACAAGACTAATAGGAAAAACAGAGTTAACAATACAAGCATCACAAAACAAACAGAAAAAAATCGAATTGATAATACAAGCATCACAAAACGAATAAAAAAAAAACGAGTTGACGATACAAGCGTCACAAAACGAATAGGAAAAAACCTAGTTGACGTTACAAGCATCACAAAACAAACAGGAAGAAAAACCAAATTGATAATACATGCATCACAAGACGAATAGGGAAAAAAACGAGTTGACAAGACAAGCATCACAAGACGAATAGAAAATATCGATGATACAAGCATCACAAGACAAATAGAAAAACGTGTTGAGAATACGAGCACCACAAGACGAATAGTAAAAAACGAGTTGACAATACAAGTATCACAAGACGAATAGGAAAAAAACGAGTAGAAAATACAAGCATCACTAAAATACATAGGAAAAAAAAAAGAAAACATAATGCAAGGATCATAGAAAAAAAACAAAAAATGATAGTCCTGTTATGAACGTACTCACTCAGGTCTTTCATCAGCTGCTCCACTGCCCATTGCAACTGTCTTAGCTTTGTCTTCATCTTTGAGAGTATTAAAATCGTCATATTCTCCATCATCTGCAGTGAATATTACGTATGACTCGTACTCATCCCACTCCTCGGCAGCTGCTGATAGTCATGGGGAATCTATTAACCTTTTGACTCCCGCACCTTATCCACCAACTGCAAAAACTTAACCCTTTGACTTTCTCACCCCCACCCACCTCCTGCAGGAGGCTGGTGGATAGAGCGAGGGAGTCAAAGGTTAAGTTTTTGCTTTTCTAGCTTAGTTGACGATGGAGGATGCTGGTGTACAGAATGCGAGAGTCAAAGGGTTAAATAACAGTGACGAATCTCTCTCTTTCAAGGTCTTTCTTTACAACCCCCCCCCCCCCCCAATTAATTTTCGACCTCCTTGCGGAGCTAAGATCTTGCAGTGGCGCTAACCAGCAGACCTTGAAAGGAAAGAATTCTTCATCGTTTTCAACGACAATATGCAGAAACAAACACCATGTTAAAGTCCATTACATTTTCTATCGTCATCTGTTCTAAAAAGCTGCAGTTCCAGTATCAGCTGTTTTGACAGTAACAATCCTAGGATTCCTTTTCTCACACTAGACGGAGCAGCAGGGAAGTTTCAGTCTTTTTCTCCTAATTTTTGTATCTGGGTTGTTTGTTTGTTTTGATCTTACGCTTCAAGCATTGGCCAAAAATTTGCGCCTGTCTTGTCTTGTTGTATCAAATACACGTTCTTATTCTTTTTTCGTGTTTTTTTTTCCTAATCCCTAGAATGCCTGCCCGGTTGATAAAACTGTTAACTTGAAATCTGAGTTATCAAGTTCAAACTGACTTCTTAGCCTTAGGATGGAAACCAGCAGCAAGCTTCTTTGATCGAAGTCGTGATTCCATTTCAGCTTATTTTCAGGTGTTTTAAAGAGCCTGAGGAGTCGGCCAAATAGTTAGTTATTTGTAATAAATTCACCATGAACAAATTTCAATTGTAACTTCTCAGTTCAAACATTTCTGAATTCTAATTTCCAACAGGAACAAAACAAAAAGAAAACCAATGAAATACCGCAAAAGAAAACTTCCAGGTTCTATGAATTCAATGAAAACCACCAGAAGGAGCAAACCAGTGTAATAATTAAATGTAGACGAGTTGGGCATAGTGTCACGTGATGATGATTTTTTCAAGGATTTTGATACTACAGTCTGGCCGAAAGACACGGCAGAAACACTGACTATTGGGAAATGAAGCTGTTTTTTTGTGATAACAATAATAGAAATAATAGTAATGATGATGATGATGATGGTGATAATAATATTAATAATATAATAATAATAATAATAAAAATAATAATAATAACAATAATAACAACAATAATAATAATAATAACAATAACAATAAAAATAATAATGACATTTTAAGATGCCAAATCTTGATACAAGAATCAAAGCAAAGAGCGCACTCTCATCATTCACCAAAACAATCACCCAACAACGAACAGAAGTCCAGAGCTCACGGAAACCGGGAGGGGGTGGATAGGAGGGGTATGTGGCAAAAGAGTGAGCATGGAGAGGGGGGAATCACTCACCATCATCATCATCATCATCATCACATCATCATCATCATCACCATCACCATCACCACCACCACCACCACCACCACCACCACCACCACCACCATCATCATCATCATCATCATCATCATCATCATCACCATCACCAGCATCATCATCATCATCATCATCAAGTGCCCTGCCACATAGCGTTGGCGATCATGGCCCTCCAGATGCATCTATCCATTGTTGCTGCAAGCACATCTTCCACCCTCTCTGTCCTCAGTCACACTGCAAGTCCGTCCAATATTTTTTTCCCTGGTCTACCTGGTGCTCTCTTTCCCTCCAGCTTTCCTGTAGTGACCAGGTGCTCTAATTCCCCTTTCCTCATAAAATGGTCGATAAACGTTGCCTGTCTTTTTCTAATCTTCCTTATCAATGATCTTCTTGTGTCTGCCTCCATCAAGACTGTCTCGTTTGTTTTCTTTGCAGTCCATGGAACTCTCAACATGTCGGCTGCCTCAATCTTGTTCTGGCTTTGCTTGTTTACTGTCCATGCCTCACAACCGTATAACATTATCAATTCTATATAACATTCAAGAACACTCTTCCTGATGTTAATTGATAGGCATTTGTTGGTAAGAATGCTTTTCATCCTATTGAATGCTGTTTTGGCTTGGCCGATTCTGCAGGCTATTTCTGATGTGCATCTGCCGTCTGGTGAGATGATCTTTCCCAGATATTTAAACTTATCAACCTGTCTCAAGGTTGTGCCGTTTGCTGTTATTTGGGAAATCACTGCTGGACAAAAAGGTACGTTTTCAAACTAGACTCGAAGGAAGACAGAGTATGTGACTATCGTATAGATGGGGGAAGATCGACTCTCGTCGATCCGACAGATGACTAGACACCTTTATTGCCTGGTATGGGTCTTCATAATAGCCAGCAGAATCGGCCGAGCTAAAACAGCATTCAAGAAAATGAAAAGCGTTCTTACCAACAAATTCCTATCAATTAACATCAGGAAGAGAGTTCTTCAGTATTACATAGAACCGGTACTGTTATACGGATGTTAAACGTGGACAGTCAACACGCAAAGTCAGAATAAGATTGAGGCAACTGAAATGTGGTTTCTAAGAAGAGTGTTGAGAGTTCCATGGACAGCAAAGAAAACAAACGAGACAATCTTGAAGGAGGCAGACACAAGAAGAACATTGGTGAAGAAGATTACGAAAATACAAGCAACATTTACAGGACATGTTATGAGGCAAGAGAAAATAGAGCACCTAGTCACAACAGGAAAGCTGGAGGGGAAAAGAGCAGCAGGTGACCCAGGGAGAAAACATTGGACGGACTTGCAGAGTGGCTGAGGGCAGAAAGGGTGGGAGCTGTACTTGCAACGACAAGGGGTAGATTCGTATGGAGGGCAATGATCGCCAACGTCATGTGGTAGAGCACATGATGATGATGATGATGATGATGATGATGATGATGATGATGATGATGATGATGATGATGATGAGATGATGATGGGTCTTCATTTAGGATGCAAAACTGATCTTGGTGGCACATGCCCTTCTGCAGACGCTTCATGGAAAGGAGACCTGCCACCCCGTGTTCTATTTCCTCCAGTGCCTCGCCTCGTCTGTTGATTAGCACCTGTTATGTGCTATTGAAATGTGACTGTGCCCTTCGTGCTCTGGCCTCGTCTGTTGATTAGCACCTGTTATGTGCTATTGAAATGTGACTGTGCCCTTCGTGCTCTGGCCTCGCTGTTGATTAGCACTGTTATGTGCATATTGAAATGTGACTGTGCCCTTCGTGCTCTGGCCTCGTCTGTTGATTAGCACCTGTTATGTGCTATTGAAATGTGACTGTGCCCTTCGTGCTCTGGCCTCGTCTGTTGATTAGCACCTGTTATGTGCTATTGAAATGTGACTGTGCCCTTCGTGCTCTGGCCTCGTCTGTTGATTAGCACCTGTTATGTGCTATTGAAATGTGACTGTGCCCTTCGTGCTCTGGCCTCGTCTGTTGATTAGCACCTGTTATGTGCTATTGAAATGTGACTGTGCCCTTCGTGCTCTGCTGCTACAAGCTTACTACACTAATACAGACAATATCTGATTTTTTAAGAACATGTAACTACGTTACTTCCATGACTTCCATGTCCAAGGAAAAGACAAAAAGTGACTGCAGACAAATGGTGACATGCCTCTCAACACTACCACTTCTGTTGTGTACATTATTGCCATTGCATGGAATGCTCGACACCAGTGGTGGTTTCACACTATGTGGGATAGGGTGGCCAGCTGCTTGACAGACAAAAATATGCTTACTACTGCAAACATGCTTACTACTACAAACAAACAAACGCACAAACAAACATACCAAAAAACACATCAACAAACAAACAAACAAACAAACAAACAAACAAACAAACAATAGGTAAAGGCAAACAGGTATGTTGTTATCTCAGGGATCTGTTGTGTTCCATTAACAGAAAACGAGGAATAATTCCCAATCTCCTGACATAATGGCATACTCATTACAGTTAAATTCTACTTACTCACCCTTGGTTGACTTTCCTTTTTGTTTTGACATGACTTGCACAATGTGCTGACTTTAGACAAGTGTGGTTCACCTGAAACAAAGCCATTGTTCTCATATCAACTGTCAAAGTACCTGACTGAGCCTCTGGCCCAGTGGCATAGCAGTTACAAGCAACTGCCCAGGACGCCAGCAGTCCTGAGTTTTCGATCAGTAGTTTTCTTCTCACCACCCACCCCCATCCCACCTCCTCTTCTAGACCTTGAGTGGTGGTGATTTCAATATTATATTTATATTCATATTTTCATAATTCACATTATATTGATATTCATATTCACATTCATATTCATATACATATTCATTCATTATTCATATTCATATTATTTATCTTGTCACTTAGATTTACCAGGTGAAACTCGGGCTGCTCTTCTCTTTGAGAGCGCGTCACCGCAGTGCAGCGCCACCGAATTGTGTATGAGCGTGTCTATGTACGTTTGTGTGTGTGTCTTTATGTTTGTCTATATGTGCATCTGTCTGCTGTGTATTTGCCTGTCTGTATGTATGTATGTACGTATGTATGTCTGCCTGTGAGAAAAACACGTTGAGTTTCTTAACTCTCCACGGATGGATTTCTGCGACCTCCCCCCCCCCCCCCCCCAATATATGAACTATTCAGGTGTCACGAAAGGACAAGATTGAAAAGTAAGGTATCAAGATCATGATTACACGGACCAAATGCTGCCTAAAATCAGCACTTTTCAAAGAAGGCATGTGAACAGCGCTTTCTCAGAAACTTCTGACAATTTGTGAAATCTGTTTTCCCATTTGTGACAGTTTTACCATTACCGTTACCGTCGATGCAGGTCAAGTCTTACTTTATCTGAAACTTTTCAGGTCAAAGTGGCTCATATTCTACCTATTTGTATCTTCATAACTACACTACGAATGTCTATCAATTAACATTAGGAAGAGAGTTCTTGAATGTTATATAGAACCGATGATGTTATACGGTTGTGAGGCGTGGACAGTCAACAAGCAAAGCCGGAACAAGATTGAGGCAGCGAGATGTGGTTTTTAAGAAGAATGTTGAGAGTTCCATGGATAGAAAAGAAAACAAACGAGACAGTCCTGATGGATGCAGACACAGGAAGATCAACATTAGGAAGATTAGGAAAAGACAGGCAACATTTATAGGCCATTTTATGAGGAAAGGGGAATTTGAACACTTGGTCACAATGGGAAAGGGGGGGGGAAAGAGAGCACCAGGTAGACCCAGGGATAAAAAATTGAACGGACTTGCAGGGTGGCTGATGACGGAGAGGGTGGACGATGTGCTTGCGCAGCAAGTGACGGATACATATGGAGAGCCATGATCGCCAACGCCAAACGGCAGGGCATGTGATGATGATGATGATAATTACACTGTCTGAAAAAAATACCCCCGAGGAATTGACTTTCTTGACAAATCACAGACAAAAGATGTGTTTTTATACAGTTATTTCTATATTTTTCTTCAAAAGGTTCGTACAGATGTGCACCAGTTTGGCCTCAATGGCGAAGAGATTATCACCACAGTGCAACAACACAACAGTAGTTTTAATATCTCGCCTGCATGAAGATTTGCGATGAAAAATGCTTGTGTTAGAAACCGATATTTCTATTGTTTTCATTTATTCATTTAACTGATTTTAGCTATCTATCTATCTGCTTGTCTGTCTATCTATCTATCTATCTATCCATCCATCTGTCTATCTATCTATCTATCTATCTATCTATCTATCTATATCTATCTATCTATCTATCTATCTATCTATCTATCCATCCATCCATCTATCTATCGTCATCTATATATCTATCTATCTATCTATCTATCTACTTCTGTCTGCTGTCTATCTATCTATCTACTATCTATCTATCTATCTATCTATCCATCCATCCTCCATCCATCTATCTATCTATCTACCTATCTATCCATCCATCTATTTCTAAAATCTATGCTATAATCTATCTATTGTTTCATTATCTATTATGTATCTATCTATTATCTATCTATCCTATCCTCATCCTCTTCTATCTATCTATCTATCTTCCATCCATCCTCTATCTATTATCTATCTATCTACTATCCATCTATCTACCATTTTCTATCTATCTATCTATCTATCTATCTATCTATCTATCTATCTATCTATCTATCTATTATTTTATAAAATGGGTTCTATCTATCTATCTATCTATCTATCTATCTATCTATCTATCTATCTATCTATCTATCTACTATTTATTTTATAAAATGGGAGGTTGTAGAATGGCTTGATTGCTTGTTTATGTATTGATCTGGTTTGGGAATGCATGTCATAATATCTTCTTTTTGTGTGTAGCAGATAGGTCACCATCTCTGAAGCTTTCATTAAGTGCTCTAACTACAAACATCAGCAATTTTTGTCTAAAAGATTTGGTAAAATTCTTTCTGAAATCCATTTGAGCTTGGGCTTTTGCTAGTTTGTGTGTGTACGTTTTTCAGGGATATCCCAGCTTCTTCTTGAGCTATCTTTTTCCTCTGCTGAATTCTTTCATTAGATAATATTGATATTTTTCTCACAAGTTTTTTTTTATTTAATCTTCTTTAACTTTTCTTGAATCGTATAGTATTGATAGAAGCTTTTCACTTCGTTTACAACAGCTTGTGAGTTTTCTATATCTACTTCGTTTATATACTATTTTTGTCATTTGTTTGCTTGTGAAGTTCCTCTTTTCAAGACTACAGAAGTATTTTGTTATTTCTCACCTTCTGCTACCCATCTTGCTTTACCTCTCAGGAACGTCTCCTTTGCTGTTTCTTCTCTGAATTGTAATAAGTCTTATTTTTTCTCTTGGAGTGCTTTAAAATCTCCTATTGTTGATTCCCTTTTCAGTGTTTTATATCTTTTTTTATACGGTTTTTGACAGTTTATCTGAAAAATTCATTTTAACACGATATCTAGGTGTTTTTTTTTTATATAGAATTATGAGTTCATTATATTCAATGTATTCTCCAAAACCAGTTGAATTTCTGTCTTAGTTTCATCCAAATGTTGTTTATCTCTAAGTAGAGAAGACATTTTGACGTTTATCTTACCTTTCTCTGTCAACAGTGCTACACAATATCATACGCTTGTCTTGACTGTTGGCAATGGTTATGTCCACCTTTTGATGGTCCATCCAATTTATACTTTTGTGAATAATCGTAAATAATAAAGCTTGTGAATTTCATGATTTAATTAATATGTCACATGTCTGTATAAGAAATTTACTTATTACCTCTGCAAATGGATGGAGAAACTAGATCGACACAGAAACAATAAAAAAAAACTAACCAAACAAACAACAAGCAAACAAACAAACAAACAAACAAACAAACAAGCAAGCAAACAAGCAAACAAACAAACAAACAAACAAACAAACAAACAACAAACAAACAACATGCAAAGAAACAAGCAAACAAGCAAACAAACAAACAAACAAACAAACAAACAAGCAAACAAGCAAACAAACAAACAACAAACAAACAACAAACAAACAAACAAACCGACAACAACCCCCCCCCCCCCCAGGTATTTGGAAATACATAAAACAATGTGTCACCGTGTGTCACTTACTTGTTGACTTTTCGGAAAAAACAGATGAGGAAAAAATGAATTAAAACAAGACGGATGTAGAGTTTACGAGTGCAAAAGAATGATTGTTCTTATTATGTGACACCCGACAGTCCAACAAAAAGTCTCTGAAAAATGAGTTCGAACGAGTAAATGTCTGTTCTCTCTCTCTCTCTCTCCTTTCTGTTTTGTTTTTCTTTTGTTACTCAAACTGTATGTGCCATGTCTTGCATTAGCCATACAATAAACGTACCGGTAGCGGTGCCATGTTTTACATGATACGGTGCAATCTGAACGGCCTATTACCATTAATTTTTTTAACTACTGAATACAGTGCACGACTTATTCATCCACGTCTTCCTGTCCCATCCCCTATCCTTTCAAACAGTCGCACACTGGGAAGGAACCTAAAGAAAACAGTAAAATAATTTTATGACTGTGCTTTTAAAGTTTGGATTTATGTTGTGAAAACTGGTGATGGTGATGTGTGTGTGTGTGTGTGTGTGTGTGTGTGTGTGTGTGTGTGTGTGTGTGTGTGTGTGTGTGTGTGTGTGCGTGTGTGTGTGTGTGTGTATGTGTGTGTGTGTGTGTGTGTGTGTGTGTGTGTTGGTGTGTGTGTGTATGTGTGTGTGTAGTGGTGTGTATGCGTGCTTACGTGCGTGCGTGCGTGCGTGTGTGTGTATGTATGTTGCGCGTGTACAAGTGTGTGTGTGTACAAGTGTGTGTGTGTGTGTGTGGTGTACAAGTGTGTGTGTGTGTGTGTGTACAAGTGTGTGTGTGTACAAGTGTGTGTGTGTGTGTGTACAAGTGTGTGTGTGTGGTGTGTACAAGTGTGTGTGTGTGTATAAGTGTGTGTGTGTGTGTGTACAAGTGTGCTGTGTGTGTGTAGTGTGTGTGTGTGTGTGTGTGTGTGTGTGTGTACAAGTGTGTGTGTGTTAGTGTGTGTGTACAAATGTGTGTGTGTACATGTGCAAGTGTGTGTGTGTAAAGTGTGTGTATGTGTGTACAAGTGTGTATGTTGTGTGTGTGGTGTGTGTGTATGTGTGTATGTGTGTAGTGTGTGGTGTGTGTGTGTGTGTGTGTTGCGTGTGTGTGTGTGTGATGCGCGTATGTGTGTGTGCGTGTGTGTGTATGTGTGTGTGCGTGTGTATATTGTGTGTGTGCGTGCGTGGTGTGGTGTGTGTTGTGTGTGTGTGTGTGTGTGTGTGTGCACGCGCATGTGTGTGTGCACGCGCCCGCGTGTGTTTGTGAGTATGAGTACACGAGAAACGCTCCCCATACAAAGCGGAGTGAAGCAGGGCCGATTCCTCGCCCTGATACTCCTCAAGATCTTCTTCTCCTTCGTACTGTCGTATATTTTCAGAACATTTGATGACAACGGTCTATCTACACACTACGGCAAGATCTTCAACCTTACATACTTCAGAACAAAGACCAAAGCGAAATATCAAAATTACAAAGGGCCTGGGCTCGAAACGTCGTGTTCTATACTCCCAAGATCGTTTACAAACAAGGTATTTTAAGGGCCTGGGCTCGAAAGTCGTGTTTTATACTCCCAAGGATCTTTACAAACAAGGTATTTTAAAGGGCCTGGGCTCGAAACGTCGTGTTTTATACTCCAAGGATCGTTTACAAACAAGGTATTTTAAAGGGCCTGGGCTCGAAACGTCGTGTTTTATACTCCCAAGGATCGTTTTACAAACAAGGTATTTTTTAATATTTTATTTTACCCTCAAGATCCAGCAGTCATATTTTGTTTTACCTTCAGTGAAAGACCAAAGCGGTTCAAGTTCTGATCCGGGAAATACTCTTCGCTGATTATGCCGCCTTGACATCCCATATACTGGTCTCCAGAAGTTTATCACTTCCCTTGCTCATGCTTGAGAAGAGTTTAACCTTATCGTCAGTCGGATGAAGATGGAGATCATGGGGCAGAACGTTCAACATCAGCATCAGCTGTCACACCCAGCAAGCAGTAAATGGACTTACCCATTTAGGATCGACCCTTTCTGATTTGAGATGCCTGCTGTGTCAGCAAAGTACCACTACAAACCTAATGACTTTCATGTTAACAATGCTCATGGCTTCAAAAAAAATTAGCGCACAATTAGAAATTTTTTGCAACATACGTCTATAAGACTTTTAAGAGAAGAGAGTTGCTTATCATAAAGTTAAATTCTTGTGATGTATGTCTGTTAAACCTATTTGTATGTTCCTATTGTATTATTGAAGTTTGACTGTGGATCCTATATTGTGATGATTTCAAAATATTTGAAGTATGCATTATCCAAGAATGACTATGTATTATATTCTGTGTTTGTATAATGTTTATAATGTGTTCACACCCCTTCAAAT
>JAPXFY010007401.1:2500-5000 GCA_030674185.1 Monoplex corrugatus | reverse complement strand
ATCACTTTCTGCTTTTTTGTCTGCGATATGCAAACGTTCGCCTCCAGACGATTGACTCTCTTCCTCAGGAACAAAGAAGAACAAAAATACTTCTGAATGGAAATGAACAAGTAAGCCTTCAAGAAAACGAAAATATATTTAAACTAGTTCATAATTTTATTGAAAATTCTAAGCGTTTCTAAATTGTCTACTTGGATGATCTGCGGTGGTGTGCCGGACCTCTAGTAAGCAACTCTTATCTATCTCCATTCCTCCAGCATGTTGGAACTAAGTCTTACTCTTTTCATCTATCATTTATGTTTGTAGTAACATGTGATATCAATTGTGGGTGTTTTTGCCTGCTTTGTTGGGTTTTCTGAGTTTTTCCCTTAGTTTGCTTTGGTTCATTTTTGTTGTTATTGTTTTCTTTCACCTAGTGTGCTAAGGATATGATCGTAGTGCTTTTAGCTTTTTTCTTCATTTCTTTCTTGTTTCTTGTTGGTTTAAATTTCACAAGTTGCCCGCATTTGAGCCAATAGTGTGTCAATTGTTTTTGGAGAGGGCTGACATAAGCCATTGCTTGATGCCCTGCCCATGCTTTGCTGTATTTATGACTCTTCTTTTCTTGAATAAAGTTTTGTTTAAACCAAATGATAGGACGGACGGTCCATCTGTGTCCCTCAAACTGCAAAAAATGATCACCTTTCCAGACCTCCATCCGCCCTCCCTGTTCCTATATCATTAAACAACGTACAAAATGAAAAACATCGAAAAAAAATTAACCCTTTAGTGCATCCTGTCGGATTATAAGTTAAGATAGAAAAAACAAAACAAAAAAAACCACAGGTTAGGTAGGACCTTCAGGACCTGGCCTGCTCATGGGTTTATGTGCAGGCTTAATTTAAAGGCTTGTGCCGTGATCATTCTGGATCTTCTCCATCACACGGCACCTGTGACGTTAGTGCATATGGAATTCAGTCCGAGCGCGGAAGCGTCATCTTGATGAAAAACTGAAACTGAAACTGAAACTGAAACTCTAGGTCTCTAGCACAACCTGGTCTGTTTGACTTGGGGGGTGATTTTGTCAGCACGGGTCACACACACACACACACACGCACACGCACACGCACACGCACACGCACACACACACGCACGCACACACACACGCACGCACGCACGCACGCACGCACGCATACACGCACATGCACACACGCACGCATACACGCACATGCATGCACACGCACGCACGCACGCACACACACACACGCACACGCACGCACGCACATGCACACACGCGCACATGCACACACACACACACACACACACACACACACACTCACACACACACACTCACACACACACACTCACACACACACACACGCACACACACATACACACTCCCCCCCCCCCCACACACACACTCACACACACACGCGCACGCACACACTCACACTCACACACACACACACACACACACACACACATACACACTCAACCCCCCCCCCCCCCGACACACACACACACACACACACACACACACACAAAACTTCCAGTAACAAATCACCACCCCGTTACCGACAACCACGATCGTGCCTCTTCAACTTCAGCGACAGAACGTTTCACGCTTTTCCTCTACCATCCACCACCCACCCATCCCACCTCCATCCCACCCCCACCCCCACCCCCTGACCTCACATCCAAGATGTAACGGAACGACCCCACCCGTGGTTCCCTTTCTATTGGCAGGACAGGTGGAGAGGCGGATTGACGGGTCGGCCTGAAAGAGAGAGAGAGAGAGAGAGGCGGAGAGAGAGAGAGAGAGAGCGAGTGAGAGAGAGAGAGACAGAGAGAGAGCGGGAGAGAGAGAGAGAGGGGGAGAGAGAGAGAAGAGAGAAAGAGAGACAAAGAGAGAGCGGGAGAGAGAGAGAGAGAGTGAGTTTAGGAGCGGGAGAGAGAGGGAGTGAGAAAGAGAGCGATATAGAGGGAGAGAGAGAGCGGGAGAGAGTGAGAGAGAGAGAGAGAGAGAGCGAGTGAGAGAGTGAGAGAGAGACAGACAGAGACAGAGAGAGCGAGAGAGAGCGGGGAGAGAGAGAGTGAGAGAGAGCGAGCGAGTGAGAGAGAGACAGAGAGAGAGCGGGAGAGAGATAGAGGGGGAGAGAGAGAGAAAGAGACAGAGACAAAGAGAGAGAGAGAGCGGGAGAGAGAGAGAGTGAGTTAAGGAGCGGGAGAGAGAGAGAGGGAGTGAGAAAGAGAGCGAGATAGAGGGAGAGAGAGAGAGAGAAAGAAAGAGCGAGAGAGAGCGGGAGAGAGAGAGAGAGAGCGGGACACAGAGAGAGCGGGAGAGAGAAAGAGAAAGAGAGAGAAAATGTGTGTGATGTGTGTCAGAGAGAGAGAAAGAGACAGCGAGTGAGAAAGGAAGAGAGAGAGAGAGAGAGGAAAAGATAAAGTCGAGAGAGAGAGAGAGAGATGGGGCGGGGGCAGGGGGTAAAGGGAGGGGTGGTAAGGTGGTAGGGGGGAGCGC
>JAPXFY010007400.1:7500-10837 GCA_030674185.1 Monoplex corrugatus | reverse complement strand
TTTCAACAGCTATTGTCGTTTCTTTGGCTGATCTGTCAAGAGACTGAATATCCATTCACCATCATTTCTACATTCAGAGGACTTTTGTCAACGATTATGTAAATCATTACACGTTCCCAGATTCTGAGTAGTACTTCAAAACCTGTCATCATTTCTATAGCTGATCTGTGAAGTGACTGAATATCCATTTTACCACCGTTTGTACATTTAGGGTTACTTTATCAATAGTTATATAATCAACATACGTTCCCAACTATTTCAATATCTATCATATCTTCTTTGGCTGATCTGTCAAGAGACTGAATATCTATGTTACCACCAATTTTACATTCAGAAAACTTGATCAATAATTGTATAAATCATTACACGTTCCCACATTCTGACAGGTATTTCAACAACTTATTGCTTCTTTGGCTGATCTGGAAAGAGACTGAATATCCATTTACCATCATTTTTACATTCAGAAGACTTTAAAATGAATATGTAAACCATTACATATTCTTAGATTCCGAGAACTATGTCAACATTAATTTTAACATCGTTTCTTTGGCTAATCTGACAAAAGACTGAATATCCATTTTACCACCAGTTTAACGTTCAGAAGACTTTATACACGATTATACAAATCATTACACGTTCCCACATCCTGACAGCTGTCTCAACAGGAACCAGAAAAAAAACAACCCACGAAAAAAGATTCCTTTTCTTACAGTGGACGGAGCAACACAGAAGTTTCAGTCTTTTTCTCCTAATTTTTTTTATCTGGTCTTTGTTTGTTTGTGATCTTACGCTTGACAAAAGCTAATCGACCGAAAATTTGCGCCTGTTTTGTCTGGTTGTATTAAATACGCATTCTTATTCTTTTTTCGTTTTTTTTCTTTTCTGGTTCCTGTTTGCTTGAACGCGGGCAGTCACACTTGTTTTGGATTTAGCTATTTCAGCAGCTTTTGTCGCTTCTTTGACTAATCTGTCAAGAGATTGAATATCCATTTTACGGCCATTTTAAACTCAGCGCGAGGTCATTGCACTGAATAACGCCAGTTATGCCACAGAATTGTTTTATACGTAGTCATCACAAGACATATGGATTTCTCCTTCTGTGCAGAAATGTGTTTAGTATGGCATTTAGAACTAAAGCACTGATGGCTCATTCTTCAGTAATGTGGTTAGTATGGCATTTAGAACTAAAACACTGATGGCTCATTCTTCAGCTGTCAGATCAGTATCACTTCCAACGATGTTACCATTGTTGTGATGATACTGTCTAGCTCTGAAGGGATTTGCTTTTAAGAGTATTTTGCGTTTTATGTTGTGTCAGATGGATGTGTGTGTGTGTGTTTGTTTGTGTGTGTGTTTGTGTGTGTGTGTGTGTGTTTGTTGTGTGTTTGTGTGTGTGTGTGTGTACGTGTGTGTGTATGTATGTATGTGTGTGTGTCATTATGTCTGTCTGTCTGTATGTATGTATGTATGTAGGTATGTTTGTTTGTATATATGACTATATATAATGTGTACACGTGCGTGTGTGTATGTATGTGTATGTTGGTGCATCTGACTGTATGTCTGTATGTATGTCCGTTTGTGTGTTTGTATATGTATATATATATATATATATATATATTACATATATATATATGTGTGTGTGTGTATAATGTGTGTGCATGTGTATGTGCGTGCGTGCGTGTGTATGTGTGTGTGTGTATGTGTCTGTGTGTGTGTGTGTCTGTGTGTGTGTATGTGTGTCTGTGTGTGTGTGTGTGTGTGTGTGTGTGTGTGTGTGTGTGTGTGTGTGTGTGTGTTCATTGGGAAAACTAGAACCACACAGCCTCTTCCACTCCATGGATGTGTAAAGAGGGTGTTACTTAAATCTTCTGATCAATGCCGCAGGTGTCTGTATCTTTCGGGCTTGGTTTATACCAAGACACATTATGATAATATGCTTAGAGTACAGCCCTGACACACAGTCTCAATTCTAGATGAAACTCCATAGCATCATGAATATCATACTCATCGCCATCATCATAATCGCATCGTAAAAAAATGTGCCAGCTTCTGTGGCCATTAAGATGGCTTACTAAATGAGGCAAAAAAGAAAAAAAAACAAGTGCAATGATCGATAATCAAAAACAAACAGAAAGAAAGAAGGTAAACAAAAGAAAGAAAGAAAGAAAAAAGAAAGAAGGAAAGAAAAAAGAAAAGAATGAAAGAAAGAAAGAAAGAAGAAAGAAAAGAAAGAAAGAAAGAAAAGAAAGAAACAAAGAAACAAAGAAATAAACAAAGAAAGAAAGAAAGAAAAGGAAACCCAATAAAGAAGAAGGATTTTCTTCTGTCAACCACCGCTGCAAAGTTTTCTCAGGTTTATTGCCTTACAACAGCTACACAGTGCTCCTAGCTCACCAGCAGCTGACAGCGATGTCGTCTGATGTAAAGTACCATTCAGTGCAAGCCTGGCTGCATAACAACTGATTTCACTTCTTCTCTGACTTTGACACAAATATACACAGCTTTGTATCCAAAGGTTATTGCTTCTCAGAATTGACCTCTCTTTCTCTCTGTCTCTGTCTCTCTCTCTGTCTCTCTCTCTCTCTTTCTCTTTCTCTCTCTATCTGTCTGTCTCTCTCTCTCTTTCTCTCTCTCTCTTGCTCTTTCTCTCTCTCTCTCTCTCTTTCACGCATACACACATGCACATATATATGTGCACATACATATACATACATATACACATATATTATTATGCACTCATATACATATATATTTACATATATGTATATACACACACGTATATATACATACATATACATACACATGAACATATACATACACATGAACATATACATCTATATATACACACATATATATACATACACAATTGTACATCTGCATTATATATATACAAAAATGGACACACACACATACACACACGCACATACATACATACATGCATATATACATACAGACATACATACATACATACATACATACATACATACATACATACATAGTCTCTGTGTGTGTGTGTTGTGTGTGTGTGTGTGTGTTTGTGTGTGTGTGTATGTTTGTATCTGTATGTGTGTGTGTGTGTGTGTTTGTGTCTGTGTCTGTGTATGTTTGTGTCTGTGTGTGTTTGTGTCTGTGTGTGTATATTATATATATATATATATGTGTGTGTGTGTGTGTGTGTGTGTGTGTGTGTGTGTGTGTGTCTGTGTCTGTGCGTGTCTGTGTCTGTGAGTGTGTTTCTGATGTGGAAGGTCGGGCAGATTAAGTTATTGCCCACACCGTCTTCTTAAATGCTATGGAGTAACTCAATTTGGTTGCTGGTCTAAGAGCAAAATCCCCG
>JAPXFY010007400.1:0-2500 GCA_030674185.1 Monoplex corrugatus | reverse complement strand
ACAATATATTCTCCAAAGAGAAGAGAGTCTTCAGGATAAAACAATATTGATATGGCATGACCACTTTTCAAATTGCAGAATTCATCTCACTTCCGCTCTGACATCATATTTACTCACAAACACATTATGATGTCATTTTAGTCTGTTTAGTCCTTTCCTCACACTAGACGAAGCAGCAGGGACGTTTCAGTCTTTTTCTCCTAATCTTTGTATTTGGTGTTTGTTTGGTTGTTTGTGATCTTACGCTCGACAAAGGCCAGTTGGCCGAAAATTTGTGCCTGTCTTGTTCTGTTGTATTAAATACACGTTCTTATTCTTTTTTCGTGTTTTTCTGGTTCAGGTGATAGAAGTTTATGTGGTGGTGCTGCTCACAAACGCAGAAAAGAAGGAAGAAAAAACCATGTACTCGGTAGCATGATAAACAAAGTTAAGGTTTTCTTACAAAAATTATGCAATTGATTAAGCTCTTATTGGAGCGATGGGGGGGGGGGGGGGGAGCGGATTTCACATGTGCTTTACTTTTTGTATTTCTTTGTGATTAAGAAAAAGATAAACAAAAGGCTTTTCTTGTTTCTTATTTTCTTTCATAATCAAGAAGAGACAGAGGATTGCGCTGTAAACATGAAACACTTTCCAAAGATTTTTGCGCAAGCAGTGTAAGGCATTAAGGATTTTTCACTTAACATTTCAGCGAGAAACTAAAGAAACAGACACAACTTTCTTGAAGTGGTCAAACACTGCAAGTGTGGGACGTTCAAATGTCCACCATTCTGAGATCAGATTTGAATGGGAATACGTGCAGATGTGCGTAAAAAAAAATCTTTGGGAAGATCGATCGCTTTGAGTGGAAGAAATGTCTGGAACCATCAAACGCGTGAGAACTCGAGTGTACAATCAATGTCTGCAGAGTGAGTTCAGGAATGCTCATCGTCTTATTAAAAGGACACTTTACAGAAGGGGACAAAATGAAGTGTGTGGAGAAAACACAAGTACAAACAGCAGCTGCATTAGATGAAGACACTTCATGAATGTTCATAATCCTAACGACTATCAGACTATACAAATGAAGACAGTGTACATCTTACGTCATATGTCTAGGACATCAAAGGGATGTTATTGAACGTGCACTGCCTGCAGGGAAATGGAGTCATTCAGGTCGTTTTCATTTCAATCTCTCCTTTCCGCCTCTGATGACAGAATCGGACCCGTGTTGCCTTCTGACTTGCACATGCCAAAGATCCCAAGGCGGTTGAAAATCGTGAAGAACAGGGCATTCGCCCTGTTGCCCTGGTATAAAACTTTGCAGAGATAGGTTCATTTCCCGGGTCAAAGCATTGAAATCCAGTTAGCCTTCTTGCCTTTCTGAAGTCTTTGCCAAAAAATTGAATGGCGCAGCACTGTGGCGACGCGCTCTCAACGGGGAGAACAATCCGAGTTTCTTATGGTAAAGCTATTGTGACAAAAAGAAAGAAAGAAAAAAAAGAAAAAAAAAAGAGAAAAGAACCTTCAATAAGCCAAACTTTAGAAGAGAAAAAACATTGCAGAAAAGCTTTCAATTCCTCTGTTCAAATCTGCAAGTTCTTGTCTTTCACTGGAAGACACAGTCCGTCCCTATCTTCATACAGATCTAGTCTCAACACATTTCTTTTTCAGCTGTTCCGTCATTAGTGCCCACCTTCTTAATCCTCGCAATCCGCTCGTGTGTGTGTGTTTGTGTGTGTTGTGTGTGTGTGTGTGTGTGTGTGTGTGGTGTGTGTGTGTGTGTGTGTGTGTGTGTGTGTGTGTGTGTGTGTGTGTGTGTGTGTGTGTGTGTGTGTGTGTGTGTGTGTGTGTGTAAGACTGTATTTATCAAATGATTAACATATTTATTCTCTATGTATTTTAATGTTTGGACTTTCTGATTTCAATATTAATAATCTTGTTTTGGGATGAATTGACCATGTTTGTTTGTTTTTTTGTGAATTGGTGTGTGTGGTGTGTGTGTGTGTGTGTGTGTGTGTGTGTGTGTGTGTGTGTGTGTGTGTGTGTGTGTGTGTGTGTTTGTTTGTGTGTGTGTGTGTGTTGTGTGTATGTGTGTGTGTGTTTCTGTCTGTGTGTTGTGCGTGTGTGTTCGTATGCGTGCTTGTGCGTGTGGTGTGTGCGTGTGTGTGTGTGTGTGTGTGTTTTGTGTGTGTACGTGTGTGTGAGTGTGTGTGTGTGTGTGGTGTGTGTTTATGAGTGTGTGTGTACGTGTGTTTGATGTGTGTGTGTTTGTGTGTGTGTGTGTTTGTGTGTGTGTGTGTGTGTGTTTGTGTGTGTGTGTGTGTTTGTGTGTGTGTGTGTGTACGTGTGTGTGTGTGTTCGCGTATCCGGTTGTATTCATATTGCAAGGTTTGTTTTGTTTTGGTTTGGTTCGGTTTGGTTGTTGTTGTTGTTGTTGTTAGGTACAAAAAAACATTTCTATGACAAACACAAATTTTCCCCTATACTATTATCATGATCTTATTCTTATTCTTATTTT
>JAPXFY010007399.1:0-10839 GCA_030674185.1 Monoplex corrugatus | reverse complement strand
TTACCATCCAATGCCCCATCCTATTTGGCAGAATTTTCTTTTTCAGTCCCGAACCCAAAACCGAAACTCCCACGAATCACGCAATTCTCTTTCTGACAGAGGCTTACACTTTAAACTCTTTCGACGTTTCCTCTCTCTCTCTCCTCTCTCTCTTGCCCCCGTCCGTTTTTTTAAAAAATCAGGAAAAGTTTCGAATATTCTCGGCTTTTCCCTAAATTTTCAGCCATCATAGCCCACATTCTCGAACCTTCCCTTCTAGAATATTCTGTAGTTCTAACCAATCACTGTACAGATTAAATTTTTTTCCCAATTTCCGGAACCTTCTCGAAAGATTTTGAGGTATTTTTACGTTTTTCTTGTCATTTCTAGATTGTTCCGAAGCATTCTACACTTTCCATTACAACGAAATCAACTTAACATATATTTTCAGTGTTAGCATAAACCAAAACAAATATTCTCGATTCATTATCGAGCGAATCAAAAAACAATCTTCAAAAACAAACAGCGGACAGTAGCTGAATCGACAGACACACTTTGACGTCAAAACTTCTCTTATCGCATTCGCACTTTCACAATGAATCTTCTTTTTTTTTTAAAAAATGTAACAAGACTTTACACAATAATCCGTACTTCTGTATGTACGAGGGTCGTTCCAAAGTAATGCCTCCTATTATTTTATTCCGCCCCAAGGGATCCAAAGGGATTGCTTATGGCATTGTTATAATGACTGAACTTTCGCGCTAAAACCTGATGTTTCATCTCTCTGTTGCAGATATTGACGCTGTGACAGTCTAAAGAAAGCAAACCCCTTCATTGGACGTGCGTCAGAAGCAGAGATGCGTCATTGAATTGCTCCCGCAGAAGAAGTTGAACCAATGGGAAAATTCACCGGCGCCTGGTGAACGTTTACGGAGCCGAGGCAGTTGATGTCAGCACAGTTAGGGGGATGGGTTCGTCATCTGCAGAGTGGTGAAAGAGATGTGAGTGACAAATCGCGCTCCAGAGCCCATGCACAGCCACCGCTCCGGAAAATGAAGCGCGCCCCGATCAACTCATCCGCGCTGATCGGCGGATAACGGTGAATGAATGCGTGCAGAGTTGGATTGGGTGTCAGTGCCCTGGAAACGATGTTGTCCCTCCCCAGGGGACAGCAAATGTGGTGCCAGGTGGGTTTCCACGTATGCTTACGCAGGAGCAAATGAACCACCTGCAGGTTATCAGTCAGGAGTTGTTGGACCGGTACGAGCGCGATTTGTTACTCACATCGTGTCACCACTCTGCAGTCGACGAACCCATCTCCACTGTGCTGACATCAACTGCCTCGGCTCCGTAAACGTTGGACCAGGCGTGGAGAATGTCGATTGGTTCAACTTCTTCTGCGTGGAGCATTCAATGACGCATCTCTGCTTCTGACGCACGTCCAATGAAGGAGTTGCTTTCTTAGACTGTCACAGCGTCAATATCTGCAACAGAGAGATAAAAAATTCAGGTTATGAGCGCGAAAGTTCAGTCACATAACAATGCCATAAAAAATCCCTTTGGATCCCTTGGGGGGAATAAAAAAAATAGGAGGCATTACTTTTGGAATGACCCTCGTAGTATAACGTAAATGAAAAATGTCATGTAAAGGAAAGCCCTTAAATAAAATAGCAAAATGTATCCCTGTTGATGGGCCCCTATAGTTTTTGTAGAGACTTCCTGTGATCTAACAGTTATTTTCCCTTCGTTGTTTTTTGTAACCAAAACTGAAAGTTATGTCCCTTTAGCGGTTTGGTCACCGTGTGTTTGTGAAAATCGTGGTAGAAATTGGTTTAAAAATCTCAGTTGCTGTGCTTCATTTCTGTGTCTTCTTTCGTGTTGAGTGCAGCTAATTTACTGCAACTCTACATTGGTAAACCCCGACGCTAAACATCGTCAATAATGACTGAAGAAACATCCTCTGAATCTATTCCTACTGACTTCAAAAACAACTTCATGTCGACTGCGAGGTCTAACCAAAATCAGCACAGTGTCTGTCAAATACCTGAACTTTGGACACAATCATTTACAAGTCGGGTTTTGAAAGGGTGGAAGCCCAGTTTGGTACAAAGGGCATATGCCAAGACCAAAAAAAATTTATGACACATTGTGAGTGCACTTGATGTCAACCCCATAGGAAGTCCAGTCTGTTCCCACCAACCCCCCAGCTTACAAATGTACCACCTTGAAGACAGCCCTAATCAAGATTTTTGGCATGTCTCATGTCCAAAAAGATGCTGAACTCCTAACATGAATGGACTTGGTGACAACGTCCTACTGCTCTTATGCACAAGATAAACGCCCTTTAATGATGTTTCCACAACACTTAACGTGCATTTGTTTCTGGCAAACATTCCTATAGCATCCGGAGTATTCTAGCAGTAATGATATTGCAGACACAGAGGCACTTTCCAAGACGGTGGACCGCATCTGGGAAGTACGTGCTATAATGTACAGCAAGTCTCCATGGTTCCGACTGAAACACACCCATAGCTATGAGACCACCCATGAACAGGATGTGGTGGGCACCACACGGTAAAGACTGTTTCTGCGATGAAGAAGCGACGTTCTCCTCAACACTCTTCTGTGTGTTTCTGTCACCAGAGATTTGGGCCAGCCTGGCTTTCAAGTTTGCTAATTACTTTCCCAAAACCCAACAACCAGGACACATCATCAGCGGGAAACGCCATTTCTAGCGCTAAATGTGGTGTGGCTGGCTTTTCAAATTCCAACATGTTCTTGTTCATGATCGAAGCACCAGCCAATCACACCCTTTAAATTTGGCACTGGTGTGATATGTCGGTTTATCCAGCCTCTGCACAGGACCCAAGACTAAAATGTATACCAATTTTGCTGCTAATGGAACTTCCATCAAACCCTGGGGCAAACGTAGTATCACTTGGAAATTAAACCTGAACAAGTGTACCACCGTGAATTTTATCTTGTGATGTCACTCCCCCGTTCTTGGTGCTGACGTTTTCATCACTCTTGGACTTATCATTGACCTTAAGGGCAAGCGGGCCCCCTGTCCCTTGATAACGCCTCTGTTTTGCTCAGAAGTACTGATTTCCCCTTGACCCTTGCAAGCCTACTGCTTTTACCACACAACACATATTCTGACCTTCTTCAAAAAGTTTCAAGAGTTTTTTCCACTTTTGATTCTACAGTCAAAAAACATGGTGTTGAAAAATCCCCATCATTACACATAAGCCACCATCCATGCTTGTGCCCGGACGACTGAATCCAGAGAAGCTGGCTCTGCAGAAGTTGAATTCTTGAAGATGGAACAGATGGCGACCCTGTGGTCACTATAGACAGCTTAACACTTTAAGGAAAAATGATTGTTATCCCTTGCCTCACATCCAAGATTTAAACCCAACCATATCACAGAGTGCAACGTCCTTTCCAAGACTGATCTGGTCAGAGGTTACCATCAAATTTTTTATGGCGTCGTCTTCTGTCCCAAAGACTCCCATCATTACATCTTTAGGACTCTGTGAGTTTCTTCGTATGCGTTTTCGGCCTCAAGAATGTGTCCAGACATTCCCAACGCCTCATGAATGGCATCCTCTAGACATTCCTTTCACTTTTGTCTACTCGATGACATCCTTGGGGCCAGCCACTTACACAAAGACACCTTTAAGCCCTCCAAAAGCTTTCCCACCTCCTTTTTTCCCCAGCGGACGGGTTTCATCAACAAGGCCAAGTGGGGCTTCAGTGTTAGTGAGCTGGATTCCCTTGGCCATCCTGTCACGCTCAGGGCATACGTCTACCCACAGACCGAGTAACACCCCTTCAGATTGTGCCTCACCCATCAAATGTGCAGACCTTCAAACAATTTCTGGGAATGATGAATTACTCCCAAACCTTTTTCTTTCCACATGTTGCTGACATATTAGCCACACTCCATGCTCACGCAAGTGGTAAGGGACAAACCGTTCAATGGTCTGGATTCCTCTTGCTTTCTTCTTCCGGAATGTTCAAAAACGGAAAAGAAATACAGTGCCTTTGATCGTGAACTTCTGGCAGTCTACGTGCGATCAAACACTTCAGGCACTTTCCGGAAGGACGACCTTTCACACTGTACACTGACCACAAACCCTTGGTGTTGGCTCTTAGGAGCCAAATGACCGCTCTCCTCGACAGATGAGAACCTCCCCGCATAGCTGAGTTCACCACTGATATCAGAACATCACAGAAAAGTTCAACGTGGTGGCTGATGCCTTTTCAGCTTCAACATTATTTCCACTCTGAGGAACAGGGATCTTCTCTGTGGGCAACTTCAATCAACTTGCTAAAATACCAAGTACAGTCTGGCGGATGGATTCCTTTTGCACAGCTACACTGGCCTCAAGCTTCAAGACATCAAGACATCAAGTTCGGCACATCAACTTCTGCTGTGTGATACGTCCATGGTGTCCCACGACCATTTATTGCCCAGTTTTTTGATCAAACTGATGGACTCTCACATGCCAGATGCACGCCCCACAAAACAGGCCATCATCAAACGTTTCGTGTGGCATGGTATCAAGCGTGGCATTCGCAAATGGGGAAAGGGGAATGCCATGCTTACCATCATCATCATCAACTCATCATCATTATCATCATCATCATCATCATCATCTCATATCATCATCATCATCATCATCATAAACATCATCATCATGTGCCTTGCCGCATGGCATTGGCGATCATGGTCCTCCACACGAATCTGTCCCTTGTCGCTGCAAGTACATTTTCCCACTCTTCTGTCTTCAGCCACCTGCAAGTCCGTCCAATATTTTCTCTCTGGATCTACCTGGTGCTCTTTTCCCTCCAGCTTTCTTGCTGTGACTAGGTGTTATAAATGTTTTTTCTTATCTTCTTTATTACTGTTCTTCTTATGTTTGCTTCCTTCAAGACTGTCTTGTTTGGTTACTTTTGCTGTTCATGGAACTCTCAATATTCTTCTAAGAAATAACATTTTCTGTTGCTTCTATTTTGTTCGACTTTTCGTGTTGACTGTCCACATCTCACAATCGCACAACAGTATCAGTTTTATATGGCACTCAAGCACTCCCTTGCTGATGTTAATTGATAGGCATTTGTTGATAAGAACGCTTTTTATCTTCTTGAATGCGATTTTAGCTTGGCTGATTCTGCTATCGGGTTTTCTGACGTGCACCTGCTGTCTGATGAGATAACCGTCCCAGATATTTAAGCTGTCAACTTGTCTCATATCGTGCCTTTGCTGTTGTTTTGCATGAAGGACTTTCTTGGTTTTTTTCTCATTACCATGACTTCATCTTCTTGCTTTTTTAGCTCCAGCCCTTTATTTTTGCTATTTCTATTACTTCACATGATGTTGTAGATCTTTTTCATTTTCTGCAGTTAGCACGATGTCATCTGCTTAACAAAGATTGTTTATCATTTTCCTCAAACCTTTTCCCAGGGCTTTTTCTGGGTTCCTCCTGATGGTTTTCGCTGTAAAGTGAAAAAAAAAACTGGTGACAGAACACATCCTTGCCTAACTCCTTTTTCGATATTTTGGCAAGAGCTTTTTTATCATTTTCTATTCTCATTGCTGCTGATTGTTCCCAAACAGGGTTTCTGATTATTCCTTGATCTTTCCATCAACATTGAACGTTTCTAGTTGGTGGATCAATTCTTGTGTCTTACCCGATCAAAAGCCTTGGTATAATCAACAAAGCATATATAAATCCTCATGCAACTCGACTGACCTCTCTATCAGAGTTCTTACGATGCGAAATGGCATTAATAGTTCCTTTCCTTCAATAGATCCACATTGTTCTTCTGCTATTTCTCTTTTGAATCTTTTTTCCTTGTCCTCATCATGATTATTTTTTATATATTGTTTTTTTTGCATGACACATCAAGCTGATTCTACGATGTAGTTCGCATTCTATAGCCCCTGCTTTCTTTGGAGCTTAATGAAAATTGATTTTGACATAGTTTTTCATTATGGGTTGTCCTTCAACGTTCTTTCTTATAAGTTCTTCGTTTCTGTCTTTGTCAAAAAGGTCTTTAATGTTTCTTCCTGATCTCTTTGATATTTACTTTTTTCCATAATAAATAATCGTAAACCCTCTTTAGATTTTAAGCAACCAGTTGATGTGCAAAGTCTTTTTCCTTGTGGGCAATCCGTACTTAGACTGAAAAGGGCTGTTTTGTGTCAGTCTTCTATTTCTTTGCACTGTTTCCAGCAAGCTTCCTTAGCTTCATTGCACCTATTCTGATGTCCTTGTTTATCATTTGTATTTCTTTCTCTTTTCCTTTTGTTTGTCAAGCCTCTAAAATTCTCGTACACACTGGCGCCACTGGTGGAGCGCCCATTTTTCCCAAACCCCCCAGGTTCTGCAGTCTTCACGTTTACCTCGTTGGACTCACTTCATGTCCGTCAAGGCATGACTCACCTCTCACAATCATTGACCACTTCCCAGATGGCCAGAAGCAATTCCTCTTCCAGATGCCATGCTTCTACCTGTGCCGCAGCTCTCGTCCATCACTGGATTGCCAGGTTTCGTGTTCTTGTAGACTTACCTTTTGCCCCAAAGGGAGGCAGTTCACCTCAGTGCTCTGGGCTGAATGCAATAAGGTCTTGGGCACTGAGGCTCTCACAACACCAGCCTACATCCACAAGCAATGGCATGGTTAAATGTTTTCACCGTCAACTTAAGGGAGCCCCTCAATGTCGTACTACCAGCCCCTATTGGTTTGCAGAGCTACCCATGGTCCTGTTGGGGGTATACTCTTTTTTGGCGGGTGGATCCCGGTTGTTCTTGCTGAGCTTGTCTATGGTCAACCCTTCGCCTGCTTGCTGAATTTGTCCAGCCACTGGATGCACGCACCATGGAACCAGATCGACGTTCCTCAAACATGTCCACACCATGTGCACTGTGCTGCCACGAGCCCCAACGTTTCCCAAAGGAAACCAGCCTGCCTGTGTACCTTCAAACTTTGGCCTCCACTGGGAACATTTTACATCCGAAACGACTCTCATCGTCACCCACTCCAACGTCCCTATAACGACCCTACAGCGTCATTGACACCACTGACAAAGTTCAACAGTCTTGACTCAAAGGGGCCCTTCAGAGGTCTCTGTGTGTCGTCTCAAAACTTCAGAGGACAAGACTCTAGTTTCACCTGGTACTGAGGATCCACCAACTCACTGACGACAAAATCCTCTGAAGCAAGTATCTGCAGAGCCGTCAACATGACCACCACCATCCCCTGCCAGAGATCCTCCTGTCACAACTCGTTATGGCCGCATTTCACGTCCACCCATGATTTCAAAAACTGCTTTCAGTTTTGTTTTTCTCAATGTTATAAAAACAATTCGCTTCGTAGTTTTTACTGCGCTGGGGGAGATAATGTAGCGACTTTGTGTGATCTAACAGTTATTGCCCCTTTGTTGTTTTAGTAACCAGGAACTGAGAATTATGTCCCTTCACTGAGTTATGGTCACCGTGTGTTTGTGAAAGTCGTGGTGGAAATGATTAAATATTTCAGTCGCTGAACATCAGTGTCGTTCTTTCGAGTTGTTTTGCAGCTAATCTTTGCTACTCTACAGTATGGACAGGACTGCAATGTTCTTACTCCTGATTTAAAGCTATCTCTGTCCTTACTTTGCCTGGGCTCTCGAACCAACTATGTACATTCCCCTTTAAATATTCAAACATAGTTTTTCTTTTAAATTAGTACACAAGTCCCCCGTCATTCCCATTGACATTTGACCACTGATACCCAAATTGATTGAATAATCTTTCTGGAAAGACAATCAGCTAAACCCGGTTCTGCACTTCTCCACCGAGACTGAAGGGTTTGGGGATAGCGGAGGCACAAATAGTCGTCTTCGTGATTTACATCTGCCAGTGCCCCGGGTTTTTGGAAATGGTGGGCTATGAACAGATGCATACTGTTGAGTTCCAGGTCTCCTTTTGTTACATATGAAAAAGGATACATCAAAGTCACTTAGTTTTTTTGTTAATGCAAACAAAATAGGTAACTTTTTGTTTTGTTTAAAGATTTTGATTCGACTGACCTGAAAGACACCCTGTGTACTAGGTAAATAAAATGATTATTTCTTAAAAGTATTACAAACCGACCATATATTTTAGTTTAGGTTCCGGCAGCATGAATTTCGCCTGTCGTGTAAACAATCCTTAGTCTGTCAATGAACCGGTTTTTCTGAAGAATGCCGATGTTGTGGTAAGTTCTGCCCATGTGAATCGTATGGGTGTGATGAAGGGCTATGGCTGTGATAAAGGGCTATGGCTTTTGATAAAGGGCTATCGCTGTGATAAAGGGGGTATCGCTTGTGATAAAGGGCTATGGCTGTAATGAAGGGCTATTGCGTGTATAAAGGGCTATCGCTGTGATGAAGGGCTATCGCTGTTTATGAAGGGCTATGGCTTTTGATAAAGGGCTATCGCTGTGATGAAGGGCTATCACTGTGATAAAGGGTTATCGCTGTGATAAAGGGCTATCGTGTGATGAAGGGCTATGGCTGTGATGAAGGGCTATCGCTGTGATGAGGGCTATCACTGTGATAAAGGGCTATCGCTGTGATAAAGGGTTATCGCTGTGATGAAGGGCTATTGCTGTAAATGAAGGGCTATCGCTGTGATAAAGGGCTATCACGTGATAAAGGGCTATCCTGTGATAAAGGGCTATAAACGTGATAAAGGGCTATCGCTGTGATAAAGGGCTATCGCTGTGATAAAGGGCTATCGCTGTGATAAGGCTATCGCTGTGATAAAGGGCTATGGCTGTGATAAAGGGCTATGGCTGTGATAAAGGGTTATCGCTGTGATAAAGGGCTATCGCTGTGATAAAGGGCTATGGTTTGTGATAAAGGGCTATGGCTGTGATAAAGGGCTATGGCTGGTGATTAAAGGTTATCGCTGTGATAAAGGGCTATGGCTGTGATAAAGGGCTATCGCTGTGATAAAGGGCTATCACTGTGAAAAAGGGCTATCACTGGGGATAAAGGGTTATGGCGGGTAAATAAAGGGCTATGGCTGTGATAAAGGGCCTATCGCTGTGATAAAGGGCTATGGCTGTGATAAAGGGCAAATCACTGTGATAAAGGCTATCGCTGTGATAAAGGGCTATCACTGTGATAAAGGGCTATGGCTGTGATAAAGGGCTATGGCTGTGATAAAGGGCTATGGCTGTGTAAAGGGCTATCACTGTGATAAAGGGCTATCGCTGTGATAAAGGGCTATCACTGTGATAAAGGTTTGGGCCCGTGATAAAGGGCTATCACTGTGATAAAGGGCTATCACTGTGAAAAAGGGGCCCTGTAACTGTGGATAAAGGGCTATCATGTGATGAAAGGCTATGGCTGTGATAAAGGGCTATCACTGGAAAAAGGGGCTATCACTGTGATAAAGGGCTATCACTGTGATAAAGGGCTATCACTGTGATGAAGGGGCTATCAACTGGATAAAGGGCTATCACTGTGATAAGGGCTATCACTGTGATAAAGGGCTATCACTGTGATAAAGGGCTATCACTGTGATAAAGGGCTATCACTGTGTAAAGGGCTATCATTTGGGGATAAAGGGCTATCACTGTGAAAAGGGCTATCACTGTGATAAAGGGCTATCACTGTGATAAAGGGTTTATTGCTGTGATAAAGGGCTATCACTGTGATAAAGGGCAAATGGCTGTGATAAAGGGCTATCACTGTGAAAAAGGGGCTAGGGCTGTGATAAAGGGCTATCACTGTGATAAAGGGCTATGGCTGTGATAAAGGGCTATCACTGTGATAAAGGGCTTTTGCTGTTAGGAATGCGGCCCCGGCGGGTGTCAGCGTAAGTTTGAGTGCTTTTTTTAAATTTTAGTTTTGGGTTCCTGTTCTTTGGTTTTAGGAATGGTCACGTTTTAGAGTCTAGGCTGTCATCTAGTATGCATGGTTTTGATATTATACCCCCCACGCCCCCTTTGCATGGATTAGAAAACTTGAAATCCCCAAACTATTGGCCTGTTCGTTTTACAGATATGTATTTTTTCTGTACTTTTATTGAAAACAACGACCCAAAGGTTTTGGGGAAGGGGTAGAAAAGTCTGGGGTGAAGAGAAGAAACAATTAGAGCCAATCACAGAGAACAGAGTGAACTCGAGAAATAGGTTACCCCCAATACCCACTCAAGTTATACTACGATGCATTTTGTGTATGATAACTTTATCTATCCTCTTTGGAGCTCTCTTTCTGATCGTGCGCACTTTCTCTGCTCTTCCCCCCCTATCTGTCCCGTCTGTCTGAGTCAAACCCTTCCCCCCGACATTTGTCTGTTTGGCCTTTCGTTGTCTGTATGCTGTCCTGCCCATCTTCTTTTTTTATAATCTCTTTATTTTTACATTTTGTAAAAGTCTTATGGGGGCTTTGTGTCAGTGTATTTCAGGGGTAAAAACAGCATCTTCTGAACGTAATCACCTCTTTTACGGGGGATGTTTCTCACATTAAGTTGCCGTTCTGTGGCACACGAGAATGTTCCGTGGACGTTGAGACTTCTGTCAAGGGGCTGCTATTGTTGTGTTCTTGATGTCTACTTCATGCAGAGGCTGTCTGTCAAGTAAGAGGTCCATATCCCGCAATTCTTTAAGTCTGTATAACTGAATTAGATCCATTGATCTCGAGAGATCAGGGAACTCCAGCTAGGATTTGCTCCTCTGCCTTTTCTTCCTACATACATTTATGTGGGAGACTGGATATAATGAGCCAAAAAAAATCTCATCGTTACTTTTTCGCCTCCTTGTAACAGCCTCTGTGCAACTTCAAAATGAATCGCAATTTTTTTTAAAGGGGTTTTTTTT
>JAPXFY010007398.1:0-10840 GCA_030674185.1 Monoplex corrugatus | reverse complement strand
TGATTTGCCATAGTGAAGGGGGGCTTTTTTTTTGCACAGTCTCTTTATTCTGTCTTTGATCCCCGTGTGCTAGCTTGTTGTGTGTGTGTGTGTGGTGTGTGTGTGTGTGGGGTGTGTGTGTTTTGTGGTGGTTTTTTGGGTGGGGTGTTGTGTTTGGGGTTTGGTGCGTTTTTGTGTGTGGTTGTGTGGTTTTTGTTTTTTTTGTGTGTGTGTGTTTGTTTTGGGTCTGTGTGTGTGTGTGTGTGTTGTGTGGTGTGTGTGTGTGTGTGTTGTGTGTTGTGTGTGTGGTGTGTTGTGTATGGTGTGAGTGTGTGTGTGTGTGTGTGTGGGGGAGTGTGTTCGTGGGTGGGGTGTGTGTGTGTGTGTGTGTGTGTGTGTGTGTGTGTGTGTGTGTGGGGTGGTTTTTTATTTTTCCAAAATCCCTGGACTGTTTCCTTAAATTTTCCCCAGAATTGATACGACAACAGGATCTTTAACATGCATGTTGAAAATTCCCGGGGAAAGAATTTTTTAAGCACTAGCAGGTCTGCACCACCCCCCTTTGATCTAAAACATAGGGGGAAAATACCTCCATCCTTTCCCCACCCTAAAACATGGGGGGAAAAATACCCCCATCTTTACCCACCTAAAAAATGGGGAAAAAATTATCTCCATCCTTTACCCGCCTAAAACATGGGGAAAAAAATATCTCCACCCTTTACCCCACCTAAAAAACATGGGGAAAAAAAATATCTCCATCCTTTACCCACTTAAAAACATGGGGGAAAAAAACCCCATCCTTCCCCAACCTAAAAACTGGGGGGAAATATCCCCCTCCTTTACCCCCCTTTAAACTTGGGGAAAAATACCTCCACCTTTACCCACCTAAAGCATGGAAAAAAATACCTCCATCCTTTACCCCCCAAGATGGAAAAAAATACCCCCATCTTTCCCCCCACCAAGCATGGCAAAAAATACTTTCCACCCTTTTTTACCCCCCCAAAAAAGCAGGGCAAAATCCTCCACCCCTTTACCCCCGGGAGTACCCGCGGTAAAATTTTTTTGATAAAAAAGCCCGACGTTTCCCCGCCTGACCGCTGGTTTTTCTAAATAGAATCTATTTTTTCCCAAGTTTTTTGAAATATAAAATGTGTTTTCCACTTTTTCCCATCAACTATAATAACAGAACTCGTAAAGACGAGGCTTTTAAAAGCCGGTGTAACGGAAATACCACAACCCCAACTTGCAGGAAACGCCTAAACGAAGGAACACTGACACCCTCCAACCCCCCCGGCCAAGCAACATAATCTCCTTTTTGGACAGAAAGAAAACGAAAAACGAAGGGAAAAAAGAAAAATGGGGTATGAAAAAAAAAAAAAAAATGTTGAGAACAGTTTGTCTCATTTGACCAAAAATATCAGAAAAAAAGTCTTAGAAGGGGAGGACCCAGACAAACGGTTGTGTAGGAGGAGCTAAAAAATTTAAATCTTTTATTGTACCATTAAAAATTAACAGATTGAAAAAAACTTTTATTTTATTTCGTTTTTCAGTCCAGACTCTCTAAAACAGCCGTTGCCATCGATCAATAGAACAAACAAACAAAAAAAACAAAACAAACAATAAAAAAATAAAAAAAACAAAATTTTTTCATTAATAAAAAAAAAAAAAAGATGAATAAACAGATAAATAAAAAAAAATAAAAAAAATTAAAAAATAAAAAATAATAGAAAAAATTTATACAAAAAAACAGATAATATACAAACCAGTAAGGGAAAAATTGTTTAAAAGTAAATAAATAAATGAATAGTAGATAAAAAAAACGTAAATTAATATCAACTGAATAAATAACATCCTGTTTTTACGTACGTATAGAAAAAAAATGTGACAATGCGAAACATTTTGTTATGAAATTTGGGATACCCGGGAAAAAAAAAAAAAAAGGGAGGGGGGTGGTGGAGTTGAGAAAGGGGGCGCAAAGAGAGAGAGAGGGGGGGGGGGGGGGGGGAGAGGGGGACAGTCAGACAGACAGGGGGCGGGGGAACGTTGGAAATAAAAACGGGGATGGAGATAGAAGGGGAGAGGGGGACTGTTCGGGAAGGGGGGCAGAGGACAGACAGGACGAGAGAGAGAGAGAGAAAGGGGAGGAGAGAGAGAAGAGAAAAAGGGGGGGGGGGGGGAAAAAAAGGGGAGACAGACAGAAGCAGGCCCCGGGGACAGCAGACAGGGGGAAGAACAGAAGAAGAAGAAAAACGAGAAGAGGGGAAAAGAAGAAGAAAGAAGAAGAAGAGAGCGGGGAAAAAAGAGGCAGGCAGGAAAACCCGAGGAAAAGCAGAAGACAGAAGACAGAGAAAAAAAGGAAAAAAAAGAAATGGAGGCAAGAAAAAAGGGGACAAAAATGGAGACACACACACCACACACACACAACACACACCACACACACACACACACACACCCACCCCCCAAACACACACACACACACAGGGGGGGCGGGGACAGACAGAGGAGGGGACAGGAGAGAGAGGAAGAGAGAGAGAGAAAAGGGGGAGAGAAAGAAGAGAGGAGGGGGAGCTGAACAAACAAAAGACGGAGTTTAAAATGGAAACTTGTATGGGGGGGAAGGGTATGGATCAGGGAGGAGAGCGAGAAAACCAAAAAACATAAAGCAAGGGTAAAAAAAAAACCCGGACGGAAAAGCAATGCAAAAAAACCCTTTTGATAAAAAAAGTTATCAAGAAAACCCAAAATTAGTGTATTGGTCAAGGTCACGTGGCTTGAAGAAGCTTATTTTAAAATTTAACTTTTTGGTGCGTCGGATAAGTGAAGGGGATATTAAAACAGGGGGGAAAAAAAGGGTTTTTAAAAACTATTGTCGGGGAAGTCCCCAAAAAAGGGCTGTTTACACTTTTCCTCAAAATGCGTTGTTTTTTTACTTAAAAATTTTACCTTCTAAATCTTTTTTTCGGATCTTAAAAAACAATCCACAGCTTTGCCAAATTGCGGTAAGTTTCCATCCATAAAGAGCGGGAAAAAAAAAACCTCAAAACATTTGTATATACACACACACCACACACACCCACACCACACACACAAAAACCCCCACACACACACACACACCCGCATACTATGCAAGCACCCCCCCACCCCACACACACATCGCACGCACGTAAAACCCCACACGATACATATGCTGCACACACACAATTTTACACACCATACACCCACCACACACACACCACCACACCCCCTCCCCGGTTGAAAAGCATTGATCCCCCCTCTTCCCCCCCCCCCCCATTTTTTTTTTTTTTTTTTAAGGTAAAGATTGAAAAACTTTTTTATGTGTGGATCAAATGAAGACGCAAACGGATTTTTTTTTTTTGTTTTTTTTTTGTTTTTGGGTTTTTTTTTTTTTGTTTTTGTTTTTTCCTCCCTGATCCTTTCCAAAACACGATTAATATGGCAATAAATGATAATGCTGATACACTAAGTGACAACAGGATCGGGGAAAAAAAAAAAAGCTGGCGAAACTAGCGAACAAAAAGCAACTTTAAAGTCACTTGGGGGAAAAAACGTTGGGAATAGGTAATGGAAAAAAAAGAAATGAAAAAAACTATTTTAAAAAACAAATGGGATTTATTCAGTTTAGTCTCAACCCCACTAAAGAGGGACATAAACAATTCGCTTAGACAAAGTTATAAAAAAAGGCAAAACTAAAAAAAAAGGGCGATGATTGGGGGAATGTGTGTGCAAGGTAAACATATAAAATAAAAATTCACCTACAGATGTAAATCTTTTTCGTTATCCATTGGCTTTAAAGAGTTAAAACAAGGGTTCCTCTGTGTTTTTTCGTTCTGAATTGTAAAAAAGTAAATTAACAGGGAAAAATACATGCTTTCATGAAAGTTAACGGGGGGGTGTTTTTCTGTTTTCCCAAAATCGCTATTAAAAAAAAAGCAGGACTCAAGCTTTAAAGTGTACTTGTCTTTTTTGCTTTCTTGCATATGGTAGAAAAAACTTTTTTCGGGAACATTCGAGAACTGCAACAGGGGTTATTAACCCAATCAAAAATTTGACTGCTATATTTTTAAAGTTTTGTAAAAACATCACAAAAATATGTGAAATATGTTAAATCTGTGTGTTAAAAACACAAAAGAAAGGCCGAAAAACAAAAACCCACCCAAATTTTAGTTTGAATTTTTCATCAATGTCCTTAACAAGACATTGCGGGACATCCCCCCCAATCCAATAAATCACACAAGGCAGTCTCTTTCTCCCCGCCAAAATGTTTTTAAATTATCGCCTCCACATTGACCTCGGGGATGGGACCCCCAAATTTACTTTGGGATGTGCATGAGAGTGTTGTTTTTTTTCGAATTTTCCTTTTAAACACACAGCACTGTCTGAATCTCTGCGGAGGCTGTTCCCGGGATTTGTATGAATCTAAGCGTACAATGCACCAAGGTCATGCAGTTTCAACCTGAATGCAGGCGCCATAGCTCGGACCCCACTTTTTCGATTTATAAAATCAAATCATCCCGAAAAGGGAAGGCCTGCCACATGTCATCCCCTCTCGGGTTCCCTTTTATCATGGAAGAGCCACATGTTCACCCCTCTCTTATCAAAAGAGCCACTTGATCATCACTCTCATTATCATGAAATCATTCTAATACACCACCATAAAAATCTGTCCCAAATTCTGGATTTATGCCCTGTCTTGCGCTGACCTCAGTTTCAATTTTTCCTCCGCCGCTATTTCGTGTCCACAGTAAATTAAAAATTGGGGTTTTTTTGTGTCAGTGGTTCATGGCGGTTTGGGCTTTGGGGGGAGTGTTGGTGGTTTTCCCCTTCAGTGATGGCGAAAATTTGCGTTAAAAGGGGAGTTTTTTTGGGTTTGTGTCTTTCGCAAGTTGGATCAGATCAGCAGAAGGGGGCCCCAGCAGCAGTGCAGGGTCATCTTCGTAGATGACCACGGGGGTTTTAAACCCCTTGGCACTGGAACTTCGACTGAAAAAAAATTTGGGGTTGGGGGTGGTGTTTTTGAGAACCCACAAGAACGGGTGGGTCTATGCCAGGGTGGTGTTTTGCAGTTTTGGGAAAAGAAAAAAATTAATTCATTTTAATAATTTACAACAAAATAAAAAACATTTTTTTTAAAATTTAAAAAATGAAACACAACAATAGGAACTGATAAAAATTTAAAAAGAAAAAAAACAACCTAAAAAACAAAAAAACAAAAATAGCGATCAAGAACATAGTTCGTCAGTTTTGCCACAAGAGGACAGAGAGAGAAAAAAAGAAAAAAGAAAAGGAGGAGAGAGGGGAGAGAGGAGAGAGGGAGAGGAGGAGGAGAGAGAGAGACAGAGAGAGACAGAGACAGAGGGGACACAGAGAGAGGAGAGAAACAAAAAACAGTAAGTTTGTTTTTAGGAGTTAAAAAAAAAACAAATAAACCGATAATTTTTTTGTTTTCGTTTCTTTCTTTCTTTCTTTCTTTGTAAATTCCCCCCATCCATTAGTGTAAAATTCCTTTAAAAATGATCGGGGCGGGGACAACCTGCGACAGCCGAATTATGCGGGGATTGAAATATGGGTAATAACTATCATGTGCAAAAAAGGTTTATGCCCAAAAAGGAGCACGAATGTTGTATTAGAAAATGGCAAACCCAAAAAATAACATTTTTAATTATGCACTCTTGGTTGGTCCTGTTTTGGTTGTGGGGGGAAATACGGGGGAAGAAGAGGGAAAAAACAGAGAGAGTGGGGAGAGAGGTTTTTCCAGGACAAATGGCCCACAGATTATAGTAGTAGTAGAATTAGATAGATGATGGGGAAGTTGGGGACGGGAAAAAGAAGATAGATAGTAACAGTTGACGACAGCCAGATAGATAGATAGATAGACAGTCGGGCCCGGGCAGGAGGGGGGAAGAAAAGTAGATAGCAGTTAGTAGATAGACGTGGGACAGAAGTAGATAGATAGATAGCAGACGATAGTAGTTTGCTAGATAGATAGAAAGATGATAGTAGATAAACAGATAGTAGATAGATAGGCAGCGCAGATAGATGATAGCTAGATAGACAGATAGGTGATGTAGATAGACAGACAGAGACAGATGATAGATGATAGATAGTGCGCAGAAGATAGTAGATAGTAGATAGGCAGACAGACAGTAGACAGATAGGGACGGGAAGACCGTAGATAGTAGACAGACAGAAAATTTAGATAGATGACAAAAACAGATAGATAGAAGTTAGATGACGATAGATAAAAAATTTAAAGATAGACAGCAGACAGATAGTAGATAGTTTGACAGCCCAAAAATAGACGATAGACAGACAGAAGATAGATAGAGAAAGAAGATAGAAGATAGACGGGAAGTTGATAGACCGCACACATGTAGAATGAGGGGGGGGAGAGAGAGAGAGAGGAGAGAATGAGAGGGGGGAGGAGGGGGGAAGAGAGAGAGAGAAGGGGAGACAGAGAAAGGGGGGGAGAGGAGAAAAAATGGGGAGAAAAAAGATTAAAAAGCAAGAGATGAAGGGGAAAAAAAGAAAGGGGGGAGTTAAAGTGATGGGGGGGGGAGGGAGGGGGGGGGTAAGAGAAGGAAAGAATGAAAGGACGGAGGACAAAAATTTTTGAGAGGGAGGAGAGAGAGAGGAGGGGGGGAGAGAGAGGAGAGGGGGGGGGAGAGTTTGAGAGGGAGAGATTGGAGAAAGAGAGAGAGAGAGAGATGGGCCCGAGGTTAAATTTTTTTAGCTTTTTCCCCACCGTCTTTGTGGCGGGGTCCCAAAATGCGCGGCCCCCCATCTAAGTTTTCGTTGGAATGGGGAGACGATCGATGGTTTTTTGGGTGTTCCGCACGTTACTTCGCTTGTTTAAATATTGACTTTCTTCATCGGGGGGGGGGGGACCCGGGGTTCGTCCGGGTTGAGTGGTGTCCCTTTCCGGAAATTTTTCCCCCTCGCCTTCTCTCTTTATCCTTCGCACCCCCCCAATCTTCTCTCTTTCTCTCTTGGGGTTTTGTGGGGGTGGTGTGCGTGTGCGTGGTGCGTTGCGTGGTGGTGGTGTGTGTGTATGTGTGTATGTATGTGTGTGTGTTGTGGTGTGTGGGTGTGTTGATCTGCTATTTTCCCATTTGGAAAACATTGTGGGAATAAAAACCCTGACTTGTCATTTGAAAAAAAAAAAGGAGTTGAACTCTAAAAAAAACACCCCTTTTAAATAAAAAACATTGTCAAACTATAGCCCATTTTTACTTTCCCGTCATTGAATTTCCCTTTACTGTCACTAAAAACTTTTTTAAAAGTTTCGGTTTTATGAAATTTTAAACAGGCATCGAGGACAATGGAAAATGTCACGCCCGTATGTAAAAAATCGTACTTTTTTATAAAAAATTCAAAAAAAGGTCTGTTCAACATCCCCCCCTAGGAGGGGGGGGAATTTGGGGAAAAAATTTTTGTTTGCGTGAATTTGCCCTTGACTTGAGTTTCACCTTCCCCAAATTGTTTTTCGACGCTCGCACCCACTTTTTTGACAAAATTGGGCAAGATTATTTTGCATTGAAAAAATTTGGCCAGAAAATGATGCCTTTGGGAACATGCCGGATAGTTTTTTACTGTGGATTTCAATGAAAAAAAAACATTCAACTCTTTTTGTGTGTGTGTGTGTGTGTTGTGGGTGTGTGTTGTGTGTGTGTGTGTGTGTATGTGTTGGGGTGGTGTGTTGGGTTGTGTTTAAAAATTATATATACATTTTTATGTATGTTTTATAAATACATTATATGTATATATATTATATATATATATATTTTAATTGGGTGTGGTGGTGTGGGGGTTGTGTGTGTGTGGTGTTTTTACTATTATATTATATTTTTATCGCATGCACGCACAATACGTAAAGAGACGGCAGAGAGACAAGACAGAGAGACTAGGGGGGATAGTGAGAGGACAGAGACAAAGGAGGGGGGGGGGTGAGGGGGGACCCCCATTTGGGTCAGTATTTTGTGTTTCCCCGTCAGTTTAACATCCAGATTCCTCCCGTTCCCTCACCAATTCCAGCCCCCCCCAAGACCCCTTTCCCCCCACCCCCCCCTTTTTTCTTCTCCCTCTGCCTTTCCCCCCTTTCCCCCTCTTTTTCCTTTCCGTCTTTGGTTGAGTTAAGAGGTTTTGGGAGGATCCCTGTGAAAAAGTTCAGGCCCGGGGTTTTTTCTTTCAGGGGGCTAGGGGACTGATCGCCCTATCAATCCCTCACCCCCCACAACCCCCTTGACGAAAAAAAGTTAAAAACCCATACCCCCACATTTCCCACCCTGTCTTTTTTTTCCCTTTTTTCCTCTTTTTTTTTTCCTTTTTCTTTTTTTTTTTCTCTCTTCTCTCTTCTTTCTCTCTTCTTTTTTCTTCTCCTCTCTCTCTCCCCTTCCTCCTCCTCTTGTTCTTCTTCTTTTTCTTCTTCCTCCTCTCTTTTCTCTCTTTCTTCTTCTTCTTCTTCTTTTCTTCTTCTTCTCTTTTTTTTTTTACACTACAACAGCATGACAACGAAGCCACACCCCATCGATTAAATCACTTTTTCTTCGTGTTCCTTTTTCTTTTAAAACCCCACATAGGTCACAAAACTTATCTCATCACGCAGCATTTCTTTTCCTTCTTTTCATCTTTTTTTTTTATTGCTTTTTTTTCCCCCATCGGTTTTTTTTTTTTTTTTTTTTCTTGTTTTTTGTTTTTTTGCCATTCTTTCAGTAACTGCTCATCGTCAAATGCTCCTACTCCCACCTTTTTCCTCCTCCTCCCTTTCTTTTTTTTTTTTCTATTCCGTTCCCCTATAGAAGATAGCCGTATAGTAGTGTGCCCACTTTCTGTTCTGCTGCTTTCGGGACACATGCAAAGTCCATTTACAGAGTCAGTCACAGTTTTCGGTTTGTTTGGGGGGGGGGGGTTTTTTTTTTTTTAGTTTGTTTGTTCGTTCGTTCGTTCGTTCGTTCGTTGTTTTTTTTTTTTGTTTGTTTTTTTTGTTTGTTTGGGTTTCTGTAGCTTGCAGTGATGAGGGTTGAAGGCTAGCTGAAAAAGAGTGTTTGAATTCCGTTTGGAAAAGACGGAGAGATGGGGGGATTTACAGGGGCGATTTTCTTTATGGGAATAGTTGGGGGAAAAAATAAAACCGCGAAGGGGCGTTTTGGTTGTCAAAGGAACAGGGGAGAAGCAAAACGGCAAAGGGGTATTAGGGATTGTAAGGGGGAAAAGTTGGAAAAAATAAAGTGCGAGGGGGGGTTTTAGGGGGGTTTTCAAGAGAACAGTGGGGGGAAAAAAAAAGCGGCAAAGGGCATCGGGGATTGTCAAGAGAAAAAGTGGGAAAAGTAAGCGCAAAGGGGGATCAGGGGGTTGTCAAGGGGAACGTGGGGGAAAAAAAAAAGTGCAAAGGGGAAAAAGGGATTGTCAAAGAGAACACTGGGGAAAAAAAAAAGCTGAAAAGGGGGGGTCAGGGTTGTCAAAGGAAAAAACTGGTAAAAAATAGCTGGGGGAGGGGGGCATCAGGGGTTGTAAAAGGGGAAAAAACTTTTAAGTTGTAAAGGGCGCGGGGTATCCCGAAATGTTGAACAGAGTTGGGAAATACAAAACTGCGAGGAGAAAAGGGGAAAGTTCACCGCCCCCCAAAAATCAAAGTAGTTGAGAAAAAATTCGGGCTCCACCACGTCATTCCCTAGATTCGGGTTTGGGGCAAACCAGTCTTACATTTTAAAAAAAGGGAGTAATAACGTTTCTTGTATTTTTCTCCGTAGTTAACCACCCCAAGAAAGCAAAACATAAGGCAGCGTTTTTGTGTCGTCTTTTGTGTACCCTTTTCTCAAACACTTAAGCTCATCGAAGCCTGGAAAAAAGGGTCAACAAAAAAAACTTTTAAAAAAAAGTCAAAAAAAACAACTGAAAAAAAAAGTCAAAAAAAACATTGTAAAAACGTCAAAAAAAAATAAATAAAAACAGTCAAAAAAAAAAACTGAAAAAAAAAGTCAAAAAAAAGCATCAAAAAAAAAAAGCAAAAAAAAAACATCTTTTTAAAAAAAAGTCAACAAAAAAATTTTAAAAACGTAAACAAAAAATCAAAAAAAAAGTAAAAAAAAAAACTTAAATAAAAAACAGTCAAAAAAAAAAAACTTTTTAAAAACAGTCAACAAAAAAATAAAAAAAAAACAGTCAACAAAAAAAACTGAAAAAAAAAATTCAAAAAAAACAATTTTAAAAAAAAAGTCAACAAAAAAAATTTAAAAAAACGTCAAAAAAAAAAATCAAAAAAACAGTCAAAAAAAATCTTAAAAACAGCAACAAAAAAAAAACTTTTAAAAAAAGTCAAAAAAAAACATCTTTAAAAAAAGTAAAAAAAAAAACATTTTTTAAAAAAACAGTCAACAAAAACATTTTAAAAAAAAAAGTAAAAAAAAACTTTTTAAAAAAAAACGGTCAACAAAAAAACTTTTAAAAACAGTCAAAAAAAAACAATTAAAAACATTTTAAAAAAAAAAACTTAAAAAAATCAAAAAAAATCTGAAAAAAACAAGTCAACAAAAAAAATTTTAAAAAAAAAAAATCAAAAAAAAAAAATTTGTAAAAACTCAAAAAAAAACTCTTAAAAACGCAACAAAAAAAAACTGAAAAAAAAAGTCAACAAAAAAAACTTAAAAACGTCAAAAAAAAAAAATTGTTAAAAAAGTCAACAAAACACAAAAAAAAACAGTAAAAAAAAAAAAACTTTAAAAACAGTCAAAAAAACTTCTAAAAAAAAAAGTCAAAAAAAAAAATCTAAAAACAGTCAACAAAAAAAAAACTTTTAAAAAAGGGGTCAAAAAAAAAACATCTTTTAAAAACAGCCCAAAAAAAA
>JAPXFY010007397.1:7500-10841 GCA_030674185.1 Monoplex corrugatus | reverse complement strand
CTACCACCACCAACAAAAAAACAACAAAAAACCCACCTCCACAGTAAACAAACAAACAAACAAACAAAACAAAAAAACAATCACTGATATATTCAAGTGTACTTGGCAATTGCAACCCATGAATCAAAAAATATTCTTTTGTAGTGTTTATGTAATAATATAATTGATTAATACGAAATCCAAAACAAGTGTGACTGCCCGCATTCAAGCAAACAGGAACCAGAAAATAACACGAAAGAAGAACAAGAGCGCGTATCTAATACTACAAGACAAGACAGGCGCAAATTTTTGGCCAACTGGCCTTTGTCAAGCGTAAGATTACGCTTTATAATTATATATACAATTGTACTTTGCAATTGCAACCCATCTTTGCCTCTGTCTTTGTCTCTGTCTCTGTCTCTGTCTATTATATATTATCTTTGTACTATTACATATTATAAAGTGATCTACATCTGGGTGCTGGGTGTTTTTGTGTTTCCAATTCCATATGCCATCGAACATTAGCAGGGAAGTTTCAGTCTTTTTCTCCTAATTTTTGTATCTGGTGTTTGTTTGTCTGTAATCTTACGCTTGACAAAGGCCAGTTGGTCGAAAATTTGCGCCTGTCTTGTCTTGTATTAAATACGCGTTCTTATTCTTCTTTTGTGTTTTTTTCTGACAACTGATTAAGATAAATGTAGATCACTTTATAATATATAATAGTACAAAGATGATATATAATAGTACAAAGTTCTAGACTCCACAATCTTTTTAAGGAAAGATTTGATAGATTCTAGATTCTGCTTTAGTGCTTGATGTAGATTCTATATCCCTCTGCAGTGTTGTATACCTATCACGCTTCGGTCTCAAAACCACGGGACCTTAGTGTCTTTCTTGTTTGTTTCTTTGCGGTTTTAGATGTTTAGTTTTTGTTTGTTTCGTTTTCTTGGACTCTACATGTAGATATAAATGGAATACATACGACGGGTGGTTCTGGGTGTAGCGAATTCTGCTTGACTGAATTGAAGTTCTCATTCTTTGAAGAACTAAGTGATCAGCTATCTGAATAGTCGGAGAGAATGTGGATGGTTACTCTCTCTCCCACCCCACTCCATCTTCTCTCTCTCAGTGTCTCTGTCTCTGTCTCTGTCTCAGTCTCAGTCTCTGTCTCTGCCTCTCTCTCTCTGTCTCTCTCTATCTCTGTCTGTCTGTCTCTCTGTCTTTGTCTCTGTCTGTCCGTCTCTCTCTCTCTCTAATATGAAGAACAATTTTGATATCGTTGCCCGTGAGTGACATCTGTCTCTCTCTCTCTCTCTGTATCTTTTTCTGTCTGTCTGTCTGTCTCTCTCGATTTGTGTGTGTGTGTTTTGTGTGTGTGTGTTTGTGTGTGTGTGTTTTTTTTGTGTGTGTGTGTGTGTTTGTGTGTGTGTGTTTGTGTGTGTGTGTGTGTGTTTGTGTGTGTGTGTGTGTGTGTGTGTGTGTGTGTGTGTGTGCACGCGCGCGCGTGCGTACGTGGGTCGTACGCTCTTGCACGCACTTACTGCTATCTGTAGGGAAGCTACATTTCTGTTTAGTTGAGTTAGAATAGATAATGAATTTGATAAGCCAAAATAGACTGCACGACTATTGTTTGACCAGTGTTATGGTGTGACTAGTCGTGTCATAGTTAACATGTCTGTGATTGAATTTTGTTAATTTCAGTTTTATTTATTTCGAAATTAGCCTTCTGTCTGATTTAGGTCTGAATGTTTCAAGAGACATCATATCATCAAATTGTCAAAAGTGAATAAATGAAAAAATAAAATATAATGAAAAAGTTTCTTTTCTCGCACACCTATACATTCTCTCTCTCTCTCTGTCTCTGTCTGTCTGTCTGTCTGTCTCTCTCTCTCTCTCTCTCTCCTCTGTCTGTCTGTCTTTGTCTGTCTGTCTGTCTGTCTGTTTCTCTCCCTTCTGTCTGTCTGTCTGTCTTTGTCTGTCTGTCTGTCTCTCTTTCTTTGTCTGTCTCTCTCTCTGTCTGTCTCTCTGTCTGTCTGAATCTGTCTGTCTGTCTGTCTCTCTCTCTCCTCTGTCTGTCTGTCTGTCTTTGTCTGTCTGTCTGTATGTCTCTCTCCCTTCTGTCTGTCTGTCTGTCTTTGTCTGTCTGTCTGTCTCTCTTTCTTTGTCTGTCTCTCTGTCTGTCTCTCTGTCTGTCTGAATCTGTCTGTCTGTCTGTCTGTCTGTCTGTCTGTCTGTCTGTCTCTCTCTCTCTCTCTCTCTCTCATCATTATACTTTGAATAATACAGCTTTACACGAATTGTCATTTTCTTTCAAAGTCACGTGCGTTAATGACGTTGAACAAAATACCAGTAAATTTTCATTACTGCTGAAGACAGCACTTATAAAAATGTGTGGAGACAACTGGGAACAGGGCTTGGAGAGTGAAAGTACGCGTGTTAGAGAGCACGCAGACGAATATTACATAAAGAGGAAATCCCGAAATGGTCAAGCCGTATAATCTCTTCCTTTACTTGATTTTCTTTTAAGTTTCATTCCATATCTACACAGACGTTCTTTCACTAACCGCACGCCGCTCTTTTCAAGACTCCAACACACCTCCAAAGCCACCGAAACTAAGAGGCTTGAATCATCATCATCATCAGGTGCCCTGCCGCATGGCGTTGGCGATCATGGACTTCCATCTGTCTCTATCTCTTGTTACCCCAAGCATCTCCTCCACCCTCCTCGTCTTCAGCCACCCTACAAGTCCGTATAGCATTTTTTCCCTGGGTCTACCTGGTGCTCTCTTTCCCTCCAGCTTTCCCGTTGTGACCAGGTGTTTCAAATCCCCCTTCCTCATAAAATGGCCTATAAATGTTGCTTGTCTTTTCCTAATCTTCCTTATGAATGATCTACTTGTGTCTGCCTCCATCAAGATTGTCTCGTTTGTTTTCTTTGCTGTCCATGGAACTCTCAAATTTCTTCTTAGAAACCACATCTCGGCTGCCTCAATCTTGTTCTTGTTTTGCTTGTTGACTGTCCACGCCTCACATCCGTACAACAGTATTGGTTCTATATAACATTCAAGGACTCTCTTTCTGATGTTAATTGATAGGCATTTGTTGGTAAGAATGCTTGTCATCTTCTTGAATGCTGTTTTGGCTTGGCCGATTCTGCCGGCTATTTCTGATGTGCATCTGCCGTCTGATGAAATGACCGTTCCCAGGTATTCGAACTTATTAACCTGTGTCAAGGTTGTGCCATTTGCTGTTATTTTGCATGAGGGGATTTCATGTTTTTTACTGATCACCATGACTTCAGTCTTCCTGCTGTTTAGTTCCAACCCCTTACCTTTGCTTTCTATTGCTTGAAGGGCCACTGA
>JAPXFY010007397.1:0-2500 GCA_030674185.1 Monoplex corrugatus | reverse complement strand
AAACAAACAAAAAAAACGTGTAAAATTACAGTCTGTGCTACTGTGACAAGTCCCAATAAAACGTGTAAAATTGCAATCTGTGCTGCTGTGACTTTTACCAAGAACAAGTCCCAATAAAATGTGTAAAATTACAGTTTGCGATACTGTTACTTTTACCACGAACAATTCCCAATAAAACGTTTAAAATTAATTTCACATTCGGTTGGACATTCATCTTATGTACTGTTAAAATCTTGGAATAATCAGCAGAGAAAACCTTTCCTGAAATACTTTCACACATTTCCGGCCTCTGCAATCCAAAGTATCTGACATGCTGAATCGGATATAGATGCTCTAGTCATTTTTGATGTTCGGTTTTATCATCGAAACATACTACTGAATTATAATCAGTATCTACAGTGTAACACAATGTTTGAGCCACTATTAAAATGCACATGCATACTCAATGTTTGAGCTACTATTAAAATGCACATGCATACTCAATGTTTGAGCTACTATTAAAATGCACATGCATACTCAATGTTTGAGCTACTATTAAAATGCAGATGCATACTCGAACGCATCCCCCGTGGGGATGCCAGGGACTCTTTCAGTATAAATTGTATCCCCACCTGGAAATTCTGTTGTAGAAATTTCCTCTTTTCTGTCACTGTCTTTGTTTCTACCTTGTTCCTTTGCTTTGTGTCATTTCTTCCTGTCATTTTCTGTCTTGCTGGTCCATTCACCTGTACGTGTTTGATAAAGTCTTACATACTTTTTCTTAGGATTGATAATTGGGTACATGTATTAAGTGCATTTTTGGCTCTAGGGAAATGAGATATGCGACAGCAATATTAAGTAATTTAGTCCCGTTTTTATATACGTTTTATTGTCCTTAGTTATGTTTGTAATCATAATCAGGTATGTTTTTTTTTTAATCCGCTGTGCGATAAATTGGACAGAGTGGTCAACGCCAGGGGCATCTCCTTAAATCATGTGGGCGAATACATTGATGTGTACTTAATTTTCTTTCCCTGTTTTTTCCTGTTGTATGTTTTGAAACGGTTATAGCCCTGATGTGGCTCTGTGCAGTCGTCGAAGCTTTAAACAAAAATAACAATAACAATAACTCGAACGGATTTGCAAAGTATCAATAACTTTCTGTGTTTGTTTGTGTGTTTGTTTAGTTATTCTGATTGCGGAATTTGCCTTGTTGAGGGTGACACAACCTCCGGTACTTCATAAAGTTTGGCAGTTTGCTTAATCTTCTAAAAGTTTAAAATTTGACTCGTTTTGCTGAGCACCGGAGAGACACTGTTGGTCTGAGATACCTTTTTCACGGAAAGGATTGTGCAATGGATAGTGGTCAGTACAACTGCCAGTGTGTGTCCACTCAAGTAAAGTTTTACACTAACCAGAAAAAACACGAGAAAATAATAGCAACGCGTATTTAATACAACAAGACAATACAGGCGCAGATATTCGGCCAACTGGCCTTTGTCAAGCGTAAGATTACAAACAAACAAACACCAGATACAAAAATTAGGAGAAAAAGACTGAAACTTCCCTGCAGCTTGGTCCAGTGTGAGAAAAAGATAACTTAATTATTTGAAAGTTTAAAATTTGACTCGTTTTAATGAACACAGGAGAAACACTGTTGGCCTGAGATATCTTTGTTGGTCTGAACATTCTTTTTCTCACACTGGATCCAGCAGCAGGGAAGTTTGTCTTTTACTCCTAATTTATGTATTTGGTGTTTGTTTGTAATCTCACGCTTGACAAAACCATTGGCCGAAAATTTACGCCTGTCTTGTCTTGTTGTATTAAATACGCGTTCTGAATCTTCTTTCGTGTTTTTTTCTGGTTCCTGTTTGCTTCAACGCGGGCAGTCACACTTGTTTTGGATTAAAGTTTTACACTGTTTGTGTCCAGTATATAACTGTCAGTAACAACATCAACAGCAAGAAAACGAACCACGGCGGCAGTACGCCGTAAAAGAACCCCGCTGAAGTCCATCAGAAAAAAAACTCCCTCTGTCCTTTGAAGAAGAAAAAATCAGAATCGGTACCACAATTTTCAAACATTCCAGTCTTTTATCAGATACTCAACAGTCACCTGGACGGAGAGGAGGAGTAAATGGGGTAGGGGGTCATCCCACAGAAATGCTCTTCAGAACCTTCAGGTTGGGAAGGGGGGGGGGGTGTTGGGGGTTGGAGAGGGTTATTGGGGGGTGGGTACCCTTCACAACTTCAAAACCTCGGGTGTGAGAAGGGGGAGAGTGGGGACACAGGGGGTAACACGCGGAATTCCCTTCAGAAGCTCGCCACCTCTAAACCAGATTGAAAAGGACCAAAGAGGCGGTCGCACCCAATGACTCGCTGGATATTAAACAGGGCATTATCTCCAGGAGAAGAGAAAACCTGATCGCCTGGTCTGTTTAGTTCCTAAAGGTAAGGGAGGGACAGAGGCGTCAGTTGTGTTATTGAGTGGCCAATTCAATGCTTGACTGATGACAAGCCAC
>JAPXFY010007395.1:0-10844 GCA_030674185.1 Monoplex corrugatus | reverse complement strand
GTTGAGTTCAGGCAAGAGGCAGTGAACACAGCTCCAGCCACAACACCAAATGTGTTGTGGTATTTTTGGTACACATAAAATTCAGGGGCAAAATAAAAGGCGATCCTTGAAGCTACATCAGGTAAAAACAGAATAACATAGACAGCACATAGAAACAGCAACATCATCGTAATTTGGATGTCTCCTCCACCACTCTCTTGTTTTCCAGTCTCTTGCATCTGCAGCCGTTTAAGAGATGCCTGGTGTAGCTTAGTGATCGTGATGATGCAACAGATGATGATGACGATGACAAAGACAGGTTTGAAGATCATACCGGTTATTGTCCAGATTTTATGTGCGATTCTAATGTCAAGGACAAACCAGTCTGTGATTATTATGTGAGCAATACTGCGATTGGTCGAAGGGTCCATTCTCCAATCAATGGTGTAGGCCAACATGCTAGGAAGATGAAAAACCAGAAATCCCAGGTACGTCACAACTATGGCGATCAGCATGGGTCTAAATGGAACACATTTTGTAACTATAACAAATATGTCTGCATTAATAGTAACAATATTATGATAATAATGATAATAATGATAATAATAACAAACGTTATAGACAGTGTAAAGGCAGAATAGAAATTCTTCAACGAAACTGTCTACAGCGTGATCACTTGCATCATGAGTCAATAAATCATAGGCACAAGAACTGGTCTGATAAATATGATGAATAGATCACACAGGACATGCAACAGGACATGCAAGAAATACAAATAAAAAAAAAAGCAAACAAAGCAGCTGATCCAACAAAAACTGTGGTGGATGAAAACCCAGTGGTGGGAAATGAAAACTGCAGAAATCTAGACTTTGGATGTTATCATCAGCATGAAGACTTACTCTGGTAGTCTATATGCAGTGTATGGATCAAAGGCTTATGGCTGTAATTCTGACTCCCCCATCTTATCACACTGGGCTGATCACTTTAACGCATTGTTTATCAGGAAGTTGGCAATATCTGAGGACGCCATTACAGGACTCCCCTAATTGCCAGTAAAGACATTTGTAGCGGACTCAGCCTGCAGTGCTGAGATATCCAGCCTGCAGATGTGGCGTGTGTCTTGTACAAAAATCTCTCTTCCTGCCTTGCTTTAAGGTCTGCCACACCAAGCAAGATTTCTACAAGGAGACACCATATGTAAAAGGTTTTAGTGACTGTATCCACAGACATACGTGATGGTTTTTAGTGACCATATCCATAGACTATACCTAACGTATACATATTAGATTGAAATGTAGATGACTGTTCAATTATGCACATTGTGAAACAAATCTGTACATCCTGTTATACGTCTGTTGGATACTACATCTAGGATCACACTAGGGCACAAAATGCACGTTATCAACCTGACTGCTAGTCATCTGGAAAGCATGATTGTATTCTTCACCAAAACATCTTTCTTTCTTGTGAGTTGTATACTTTCTTTCAATTTTATCGAAGTTGAATGAACAAAATTTGGATTTGCTATTCAAGTATGGACTATAAATAGTTCGAAATACATAACAAACATAGCTGATTTGATTTGTCCCTTTGCAAGAATAGATTTGACAACGAAATTCGTTTTACATTATGCTATCCAAACCTTGATGATCTTAGAAAACAATTCATTCCACGCAAATGCTGTAATAAAATAATATGTCTTGGTTAACATAGCAGGGAAATTTCAGTCTTTTTCTCAAAATTTTGTCTGTAATCTTACTCTGACTACTCCATTCTGCTTACAGGAAAAGCTGATATCTTATTACACTGGGTTGAGAACTTGAATACACTGCTGATCAGTGAGTTGGCAATTTCTGAAGACACCATCACGGCAATCCCTCAGGTTGCCAGTAACAAAATCTCTAAAAGACTCAGCCTGCAGTGCTGAGTTTTCCCAAAAACGCTGAAGCAGGCCACGACATGGAAGTCTACATTAGCTGACGTATTCCTGCAGACATCCTATAAAAAAAAAAAAGGGGGGGGGGGGGCAAGATCCCCTGGAGAAGTTGTCAATGCTGTGTTAGTCTGAATGGCAGAAGGAAGATATTCTTCGAGACACGAAAGATGTACAGTTATCCACAAAATAATTCAATCTATGCAAATGCTATAATAAGAATATCATGTTCTGGTTAACATGACATTTTTTAATATGAAGACAACGAATTTGTTAATATAAAGCAGCAAAGATACGACGTTATGTTAATGACCTAAATCAAGTTGATATAAATGATTCCATTATTATTTTTCCTCTTGTGTGACTTACCTGTAAGACAGAAGTCTGCCTGCCTTGAGTGGCATGACCACAGACAGACACCGACCCACACTCATGATTACGATGAGACCTCCAGACGCAAAGTTGGCCCAAAAGACTGACATAAGCGATTTTACTATTCACTATGGTTCTCCAGTTGGCGTCAAGTACCGAGTCCCAGATCTTAAAATAACAGTCAAAATGAAGTAGAAAAAGAACGACCAGGTTGATGAGGTCTGCTACAGCCAGCCAGAAAAGAAACAGATTGATCATGTCTGACAGACCTTGCTGTAACAAACAGCAGTGGATCAGTGACTGAAATAGTCCATCAATCTGAGAGGTTGTTTGGTATCAAACGCTAATGTCTGTCACTTTCCAAATTCCCTCAGGCTCCTAGGCATTACAGTTTTACACTTTTGGCTGCCATAAATTCAATATGTTATCAGTGTTTTAATGTGTAGTGCACAATCCAACACTGTGTGGAGTTTTGTCTTAAATGAGACGTATTTATTTTCATTAAAAATAAATCTGTTAAATGGGTTCATATTCTTACTGTCTTACAAAAACTTCTAAACCGTGATAATTCATTTGAGACAAATTTGTTCAGTTTGAATTATACTGAGTTTAGGTATCCAGTCTATAACAACAACAAAATCATTGCTTTCTCATCAAAATATTTCGGTAGTGATACCTGACAATTACAAAGACTGGCTTGAACTGCACCGTGTCCAAAAACGTATTCATCATCATCATGCAGTATTCGTATATGACGTAGACGCGATCAGAACTATAAGTTCTAAAAAGAAAAAAAAATAGAGAACATTTTAGCAGCTCAAATATCTAATTTCATGCTCCTTTGATTAAAACAACTAAATTAGAGACTGTCATCAACATCATCCATCTCCATCGCCGTGGACGACGGTGGGAGCTCCATTCTTTGTCACAAAGGATCGACAGGCGATACGGTCTCTGCTCCTGTGTATGATGTCATGGAACCCCAGTTTGCAGGCGTCAGCTCTGTTGTCAGTGAAGGATTTTGCTGGACATAGTTGTTTTCTCTTTGCCTCGACTCTCCCCTGCAGGACTGATGTCATCAAGGTCATTTCTTTGTGGTTTTGTTCATGTGCCTGATATACTTCAGTATTCTTTTGTTGATCACTGGGAGTATTTTACGTTAGACAACTTATTCCTTTAGCACGGTTTCGTTGGTTCTTTTTTCTGTCCATTTTACTCTGAGAAGACGCCTGTAGAAACACATTTCTGCTATGTATATCTTATTTTCGACGTCCTTTCTTCAAAGTCCAGGCTTTTCATCCGTACATGACAACAGGCCAAATCAAGCAGCGTAAAATTATTTTTTTCAGTTTCGTTGGTATGCCTCTGTCTTTCCATATGTTGTTCAACTGGACCAGGTTTTGCTTAGCCATGCCTATTTTTGATCTGATGTCCTTGCTGCAAGATCCTGTGATGGTTTTGACAGAGCCCAAGTACTTGAAGTTGTTCACGTTTTCCAGCTTTGTTCTATCCATTCGTATGCTCTGCTATGGCTGGTTAGCTGATACTTCTATGTGCATGACTTTGGTCTTTTTGGCATTCAGTTTTAGACCTGCCTTGTGTCCTGCAGCATCTACTCGATATAGAATTAATCCTTACACTTACGATGTCTCCCGCTAATAGGGCGGTGTCATCAGCACATCTTAGGTTGGTGATAGTCCTTCTTCCTATTTCCACTCCCATACCCACTGTGTCTGCCTCTCTCATGACTTGCTCTGTGTATATGTCGAAGAGGTGGGGCAAGACTCCTTTACCGATGTTGAAGAAGTCACAGTGCCCTCTGTTCCATCTAATTGTTGCCTGTTGGTCTTGGTAGAGAGATGCTAAGAGTGAGATCACGTGTCTTGGGAATCCCAATGTTGACATGGTTGTGAACAAGTGGTTGTGCATAAAGGCTGTTGAAAGCTATGCTGCAATCTATAAAAAGTAATGTAGGCTTCTTTTTCAGTGTTCCTTTTTCTTCTCTATAAGTATTTGTAGTACAAACTGTATATCTGTTGTTCCTCCTTTCTGTAACCTGCCTGGCAGTCTGAGAGCTCTTCTTCTACTTTGATTTAGAGACCGAAATAAGAATAAGCGTGGTCATTACCTAGCAGTTACGATCAGCAACTTTATTCGTAGAGACTGTAATACGAATAAAATCACTGATCGTAGCTGCTGGGTAATGTCCTGCAATAATAAAACGCCAGAAACGGCATATATTTTCTTTCAAAAATAAATCAAAATCAAGACAAAATCAAACTAAAAAGGATGTATGAAGAGGCAAAAACTGAGTCATATGAGTAAGTCTAACATTACGCCAAAATAGATCAGATGACCAACATAGACTTCAAACTCAATTTCCCTTGTATTCTTACCATAATGTGAAAGCAAATGGCAATCAAATCATCAAAAATAAAATGCAACGGGTTTTCTCTGTGTTTAAAGCACACACACACACACACACAACACACACACACACACACACACACACACACACACACACATACACACACACACACACACACACACACACGCAGCACCACACATACACACACCACACACACACACACACACACACACACACACGCACATACACTCATCATCATCTAATTTCACATTATTTGGATAGACATTAAATGAAACTGAACATACACACAGAGTTCTACCACAGCCTGACACATTTGATACAGAAGAACTTGATTGTAAATGTCAGACTCTAAAAGCAGACACTGTAGAAGTGTTGGTATTTTGATAGTAAAAATGTCATTTTATGTTATACTGATAGAGTTTTGATATTTTGATAGTACAAATGTCTGTTATATTGTACTGATGCAGCTAGAGTGTATGATAAACATTTGAATTGTTCACAGTAGAAATTGCATGACCCTTCTCCTTTTAACATAACTCTTTATAGACACATATGGACTTGATAACTGGAAAGTTGTATTTTGTGACCTTCCAACTGATGATCCTGAAAACAAGATGTTATCCAATAACGTCCAAATATTCACGGACTAATTCGCTCAGTCATTCGCACATGTGATGATTTGCGGGCAGCAGAAGACTACAAGTCTTTACTCATATTTAATTATAACATTAAAACTTCACACAGATTATCTATACGCTTAAGAGATTCAACCATGTTATCTTGCAATCATTTGCAAAAAACAAAAAACAAAACAAAAACATTGCCATTAAGATCATGGCTGATCTATCTATGAATTAATGGGAACTGTTCTTTTAACGTAAGTAATGACACTAAAACTGCGGTAGATCTACCTTGAAAGTAATAGGTATTATACTTTCAACATAAGTGTACATATTAAAACTATGGTAGATCTACCTGCAAAGTAATGGGTAGTATTCTTTAACATAAGGAAGAAGTGCAGATGCTTAACTTTACAGCAATTCGTTTTATAGCCATTTTAATGTTCATGATTTCATTTAAAAGAAATTTGTGAACTAATGCCTCGCCACTCTCGCGACAGTCGCCTCCCAAACTCCCAATGCCACTCGATAACCATTTCATCGAGCAAAAATGGGATGGGGTGGAGGGGGGGGGGCTGTTCATGCGTTGCATGACCTATTCCGACCCTGTCTACAGTTACCTTGTTCACAAACCATATGGCATTGATTTCATCTACACTGGATATCTCACAATGAAAGTGGATATAAACTTAACTTAATCATCGTCACTTATGTTCATAATCTTGGTCAAGTCACAGTACTTGTTGTGATATCACAGTACTTGCATTTGGTTCTTTCTCTATTCAGCTGTTTCAAACATAACAAAATGTAGATCTTTAAGACTTACTTATTCCTTTAGAAAGAACAGTTTATCTTACCTTCAGAAAGACAATACAGCAGATAATATTGCCTGGAATTCCAAAAAGGAAAAAGAATTGCTGAATGTAACAGTCAAGTACCAGCCTTACGATTTCAGCAGTCTGTGCGCTGACCAAAGGATCTAAGTTTTTCCAATACTCTGGATTTTCTTCAATCAGGTTTGTAATGCCAGTGAATGTCTTTGAGTCGTCAGAGCTCTGTTTGTTTCACTTCTTTGGGATGAATTGGTCAATATTCTTACACTACGAACTGTAAAGCTGTTTTCTAGGTGTAAGAACTCTGAGGTAAATAGCTACACAAACAACTTTTATAGAAAAAAGAATTAGTCACTTTGTTCAAATGAATCCAAACACAGGACTAATATTATAAAGAAAACTATGGGAATGATCTTTTATAAAAAGCGTGTATGTATATGTTTACATGCGAGTGTGCATGCATACGTGTGTGTGTGTATGTGCTGTGTGTGTGTGTACGCACGCGCGAGCACGTGTGTGAGTGGGTGCGCACAAGATGGAAATCTCTTGCTCTGTCTCTCTCTCTCTCTCTCTCTCTCTCTCTCTCTTCCTCTCTCTCTCTCTCTCTCTCTCTCTCTCTCTACTCTCTCTCTCTGTCTCTGTGTCTCTCTGTCTCTGTCTCCCTCCCTCTCTCTCTCTCTCTCTCAGTCCCTCTGTCTGTCTTTGTCTGTCTGTCTCTCGCTCTCTCTCTTCACACACACACACACACACACACACACACACACACACACACACACACACACACACACACACACACACAATATATATATATATATATATAAAATATATATATATGTATGTATACATGTATAAAATCTTTTTATGTACATACATGTATATATATTTGGGGTGCGCATTAGCACCGCCTGTGACTGCATGTGTGTGTGTGTGTGTGTGTGTGTGTGTGTGTGTGTGTGTGTGTGGAGCGCACACGCGCACGCGTGTGTGTGTGTGTGTGTGTCTTCAGATGTGTGTTTGCGTGTATGTGTATGTTGTGTGTGTGTGTGTGTGTGTGAGAGTGTGTGTGTATATAGATATGTTGGTGTGTGTGTGTGTGTGTGTGTGTGTGTGTGTGTGTGTGTGTGTGTGTGTGTGTGGTGTGTCATGTGCGCAGGGTGGTGCGTGCTCTTGTTTTTTGTGTCGTGTGCATGGAGTGATGTATACATGAGTTTTATGTTGCGTGCGGAAGGAAATTTTGTGTGTGCATTTTGTGGTAGGATTGAGTTTTCGAAAAACAGCTTACCCAAGTTAAAAACAAAAGGTGGAATAGGTTTTGCGAAGCAGTTCGCCAAAAGAATCCGGACAGAGGAAGGAGTCTCCAAAACAACCGCCTATAGAATGGAGAAGGAGAAGAAAAAGAACAAGAAGAACGCGAAAAAGTTATGAAGAAAAGAAGGCGAAACAAATAAAAAGAGAAGAAAGAAAGAATTAGATAAAGGAGAAGAAGAAGAAGAGGAAGGAGAAGAAAACGGTGAGAAAGAAAAAGGAGAAAAAAAAAAATAAAAAAAGGCGAAAAAAAAGGGAAATAAGGATGAAAAGGAGACGAGGAAGAAGGAGACGAGGAAGAAGAAAGAAAAGAAGGAGAATAAGAAGAAAACGGGGAATAGGAACGAAGAGGGAGGAGAAAACGAAGGAGGATAGAAAGAGTATGAAGGTGCGTGGTTGTGTATGTTGTATTTGTATGAGTGATGGGTGAAAGTTAGTAATAATAAATGTAAAAAAAAAGAATATATCGCAGTTTGTTTAGTGCCATTTGTTGGAAGGGGTGCGTGCTGTTGCGTGACGGACGAATGCTTTTTTGCATGTGCTTGAGTGCGTGAACATATGAATATCAAAAGCATACAGTATGTTTTGTGTGAGAGTGTATGTATATGATATGTGTGTTGTGTGTGTGTGTGTGGTGTGTGTGTGTGTGTGTGTGGGGTTGTGGTGTGGTGTGTGTGTGCATGTATAGTTTCTGTGTGATTAAGTATGGTACGTGAGCTGTATCTCTAAGAGAACTGTATTGATCTGATTATTTGTTGTTACACGGTGCAGCACGATCAATGAACAGAGTTAATTGCCGTTCAAAGTAAAGATGGCTCTCTCTCTCTCTCTCCTCTCTCTCTCTCTCTCTCTCCCCTCTCTCTCTCTCTCCTCTCTCTCTCCTCTCTCCCCTCTCTCTCTCTCTTGACTACTTATAGAGACTAAATGCTTGACCAGCAGATGGAGGAATGGAATGATATATATATAGATATACATATATTACGACTTAGTTGATGATTTAATGCACTGATTAAGCTTGATGATAGTTGAGTACTGATTACAATGTTTTCCCTTTTTTAAACATTGTTTGGGTCAGCAAAAAAAAGGATCTGTTGACTGTTACAAACCCATGAAATATAAACTGAAGAAAACATTGTAAGTGACAAGTTCCGATGATGTAATTACATGCATTGCAAAATTCATATAAATCACAAAACCCTTTTTCACCCCTTTACCCAGTGACTTCGTATTGTGGCCTCAGGCTGATCTACATTGAACAATTCTGAGTTCTGAGTTTTCTATCTCTGTCTCTGTCTGTCTGTCTCTCTCCCCCTGTCTCTTTTTTCTCTCTCTCCTCACACACACCGCATAACATAATAATAATAATTAATAATAATAATAATTACAATATCTATATAGCCAAAATCTCGACAAAATCAAATCTAACGCTGAAACAGACACGCACGCACGCACTCACGCACGCACGCACGCCCACGCACGCCGCACGCACGCACGCAACGCACGCACCACACACACGCACACACACACACACACAAAACTCACACACACACGCATGGCTATAAATGGGGGGAAAGAATAAAACAATAAAAGCAAGAATAAAAGCAATGGGAAAAAATAAAAAGCATATCAATACAATTATATATTTTATAAAGTGATTCCCCTCCGAGTGGGGACAGGGTGCAGAGAGGGGTTGAGTGAATTAGGATTTTATGCAGAGGGGAAAAGGGAGTTTTGAGAGCGGCTTAAGGGGACAAAATAGGTTGCTGACAGACTGAGAGAGGAAATTTTTCCAGGGCAGGGACCAGAAACAAGAAGGCTCGTGGGCCATAGGTATTGAGCTTAGTGCGTGGAAACGAAAAGTCAGAGGATCGGAGGGAGAGCGGAGGGTACTGAGGGAACATACATCTCAAGTAGGCTTTACAGGGAACGGGGGGTGCGTTTTTAGGGTTTTGTAGCACATGGTGTCTATTTGTACTGTATGCCTTTTAACAGGGGGCCATGAAGTCGTGCCAGGAGAGGAGAAGTGGTCAGCTTTTTTCTTTTTGAGTACAAGGCGTACAGCATTGTTTTGAATGCGCTGTAGGATGTGAATGGTGGGGGCAGGAAAAAACCAGACAGGAGTGAATTGCAATAGTCAATGCGAGACTTTTACTCAACAAAATGCACACATTTCCTTTCAAGCACACAAAAACAATAATGCAAATGACCTGTCATGCAAAAATACACAGCATGCAAACACACGCACAATCTAGAAAGTACCCAAATACACACATCATGCAAAAAAATCGCTCACATACTCACGCACATACATTCACGCACACACACACACGCTCACACAACAAACACTTTCAACACATACACACATGCACACACACAACACAAACACCGCACGCCACGCACACACACACACACCAAAAAAACACAAAACCCCCACACACCCCCTGACAAATATCACTCATAGTAAAAAGATTTTAAATCAAAGAACGAAACACACAGACACTAGACCACACATACACACACCACAACACCATCACACACACACGCACCACACAACACGCAAGAGAGAGAGAGAGAGTGCGAGCAAGAAAAGGTAAATATGGATAACTTGATCTGCATCGTAACATATTTTTTTTTTCTTTATAGAAAATTGCATAATACAATCAAAAACGGCAACAGTATTGTTGATCAATACAGAGAGAAATCCATTTTTAGGTTTTGTGTGTTGTATGATGATCAGAGTGAATTACTAATTGTTGATTTGAAAATTCCTTTGCATCAGTGTTTCCTCGATAAAGTTTTTAACACTTACATGTGCTTAAGTTTTGTGTTAAAAAACAACGACAAAAACAAAACAAACCCAGAAACAACAACAACGTAGGCAAAAGCGTCAAAGGTGGGGCTTTTTGTCTTGTGATCGCTAACACAGAAAACGTAAAAGTTGTTTAGAGATAACAGAGAGAAAAAACACAAACGAAGGCTATGAAAATCAACATCCAAAATCAGTTACAGCACAAAAAGAAATCCCAATGAAAAAAGGAAAAGAAATCATTGCACAGCGTAAAGATAAGACAAGAAAGAAAGAGAGACGAGACGAGACGAGACGAATGACACAAGACGAGATAAAAGAGGAGAAAAGAAGAAAAGAAAGGGAAAAAAAGATTTTTTTTTCCCGGTATGAAAAGGAGAAGAACAGATGGACAGACAGAACAGAGCGATGGACAGGGTTGATGGTGAATGGTTATTCACAGAGCTAGACCCCATTCAACCAAAGCACTAGACAGCGTTTGACAGAAATAAAACCAACAGAATCATGACCGTTTTTTTTCCCGAAATTTCATTTTTTCTGTGTTGGGTGTCAAAACGATCAAATGATTCAATCATTTTACTCTCTGTTGTGTGTGTGTGTCTGTGTG
>JAPXFY010007394.1:0-10845 GCA_030674185.1 Monoplex corrugatus | reverse complement strand
TTGGGGTTTGTTTAAAATTTTAAATAGCCCCCCCCCTTCCCCTACTGCCTGGGATGGGTTATCCGGGCGGCCTATCACCTGACGTGTGGGTGCCGAGTTAAAAACTAACAAACAAACAAACAAACAAACAAATCTCTCTCTCTCTCTCTCTCTCTCTCTCTTCTCTCTCTTTCCCCCCTCTTCTCTTTTCTCTCGTATCTTTTTGTTTTTCTTGAGATTGATGTTACTTTGGTCACTTACTATTTTGTTGTTTTCGTGTTTTTTTATCTTCATAACTACATGGAAATTGAGATACTAATCTGGCCTACGTGCTGTCTCATGGCTGGAAAAGGAACCATTATCACGTTTTTTATTTTTTCCCCCGTTCATTTTATGTACTTTTCATTTATTCATCCAGCTGTCTATATTTTTTCCTCCTTCTTTCTTTCCTTCTTTCTCTTATCTATCTTATATAGCTGGTATTTATTTATCTATCTATCTGTCTATCTGAATATGTGTATATCTATTTTCACATTTGAGAAATGACAAATTTGCGGTCAATTTGTGCTCGTCCTGTTTTGTGCAGTAAATAAATGTGTGGTATGTATGTATTATGTATGTATGTATGTATGTATGTATGTATGTATGTATGTATGTATGTATGTATGTATGTGTGTATGTATTGTATGTATGTTATATATGTATGTATGTATGTATGTATGTATGTTGTGTATGAGTATGTATGTTATGTATGTATGTATGTATGTATGTATGTTATGTATGTATGTGTTTATGTTATATGTGTTTATGTCTATATATATATGTATTTATGTATGTATGTACCTATCTATTTAGTTATTATCTATCTATCCATTCATTTATCCAAGTATCTATCCATCCATCCAATCATCTGTCTATTTATCTATCTACATACCTACCTATCTATCGATCTATCTATCCATAGCATCTATCCATCCATCCGACCATCTTATCTGTCTATGGATCTATATATCGACCTACCTATCTACCTACCTATCTATCTATCCATCTATCTATTATCTGTCTGTCTGTCTATCTGTCTATCCATATACATGTATACATTGTGTGTGCATATGTGTGTGTATGTATGTGTGTATGCAAATAGATAGATAAACAGAGCAAATAAATAGATGATAGATAGATAGATAGATAGATAGATAGATAGATAGATAGATAGATAAAACAGACAGATAAACAGACAGACAGACAGACAAGATAGATTATAATCTAATCTGTTCTGTCTAGTATATTATTATCACACTACATTTTCTGAAACCAAAGAAATTTTTTTTAGTAAAAACCCCCAGCTAAAGTCCGTTTCACTAGCCGCGACTGAATCTTTTCTTCAGAGACAGGACAGAGACGCTACTTTTCCTCTATGAATGCGTCCCACCTTCTGTTCACCGCATTAGCAAACACACACACGCACGCAGTGCGCACTCGCACGCACGCACGCACGCACGCACATAAACATGCACATGCACTCGCCCTTACATTCACCCACTCACCTTGGCAAGTAAGAGGTTCGCCACCTGCAGGAACAATATACTCTCCCATGGCCGTCCGGCACCTGGGGGGCTGCAGACAAATCAATCAATCAATCAATCGATCAATCAACCAACCAATCGATCGATCAACATCAACCAACCAATCAGTCAACCAATCAGTCAATCAATCAATCAAATCGATCAATCCAATCAATCAACCAATCAATCGATCGATCAATAATCAACCAATCAATCAATCAATCGATCGATCAACCAATCAACCAACCAATCAGTCAACCAATCAGTCAATCAATCAATCAATCAAATGATCAACCGATCAGTCAGTCAATTAATCAACATCTATAATCAAACAATCTATAATCAACAATCAATCAATCAATCAATCAGTCAATCAGTTAAAACAATCACCCATAGCTTGGTTCGTTAGGTATGATTGATTCTCGCTATGGCTGCGTGAGGTCCCGGGTTCGAAGCTTGGATGAGCCTGGGTATTTTTTACACGGATTTTTTTTTTTTTTTTTTTTTTGGTGGTGGTGGGGGTGGAGGTGGGGGGGGGGGGTCGATAGAGGCGTGGACTCAAGTTCCGGATATCTCGAGTTCAAACCAGCCCTCTGCCCGACTTATTTACTGCTCCAGCCATTCTGATGGTTGTCAGTTAGCTGAGTGTTTGCATTAAGTCCCGTTCTCAACCCATTCCCAACCCCCACCACACATCCACGACCCCAAGCCCATTTCAAAGACCTTGGCAGAGCATACGAGTTGGTTGCAGCCTCAAGAAGTCTGCCAGATAATTACGGGTTTAGATTTTGCTTAGATCGCATATGGAATAGCCCGAGTGCCATAGATCCCTCTTGAACAAAATCTGAATTCAGTTAACCCTTTTTTCCCCTTTCCACCCTATCCACCAGCTGCAAAAAATTTTAAAAACCCTCCCTTTTCACTCCCTCACTCTATCCACCAGCTTCCACAGAAAACTGGTGGATAGGGTGAGGGAAATGAAAGGGTTAAGTTTTTGCTTTGCTGTCATGGCTGATATTGCTGGATGATTGCTGTCGGATAGGGTGATGGAGCCCAAAGGGTTAACGGGCGACAGGGACAATGCCCCAGCCATTAAACGGTCTTGTGTCTGCTGAAACAACAAAAAATAACAGTTCCCAGACGAAAACTTCCACACAGGTAGATAGATAGATAGATGATAAAACAGAAGATAAACAGAGAGACAGACAGATAGATAAAATTTAATCTGTTCTGTCATAGTATAATTATTATCCCAATATTTCTATTGGGGGGGGGGGGGGGTGATTTCGGTGATGTATATTCCGCGTGTAAAAGGGCACTGTACATAATTATACAAATGATCAATTACAAAATATAAAAAACAATAATGAGGGATGGACTGTACAATGAAAAAGTACATTATGCACTATATCAAAAAGAAAAAAAAAGAAAAAAAAATCATGCAAAAGTACATACATCCCATACATACATACATACATACATACATACTAAATACATCATACATACATACATGTACATACATACATACACACATACATACATACATACATGTACATACTACATACATACATACTACATACATACATACATCATAAAACACACATACATACATACATACATACATGTACATACATACATACATACATACATACATACATACATACATACATACATACATACATACATACATGTACATACATACATACATAAATACATACATACAACATACATACTAAATACATACATACTTACATACATACATAAATACATACAAAAACATACATACATACATGTACTTACATACATACATACATACAGTACATACATACAGTGAAACTCTGTTATAGCGAGAGCGGACGGCCCAGGCACATTTTCTCGCTATTGCCGAGTTCTCGTTATTCCCAAATGACGAATTTACCGGGGAAAAACAAAGGGAAATAATCTTGACACTGGCGCCGTCGATGTGTTCATAATTAATCGATGTGTCCCTTGATTACACACCGCCCCAAGGACGCGCCTTTCGTTGTTTTTCTTTGTTACCGGCCACCACGAGATGTGCCCTCCCGGGAACTTGACGACGAGATGGGGGTGGGGCGAGTGGCGAGAACTTTTGTGACCAGGAAGGACAGAAAATCTCTCGTTATTACCGAGATGATTATCCACTAACTCTCGTTAAACCCAATGGTTTATTCTTAAAGATTAAGAAGGATAAAAAAGGGGGATTGAAAAAATGTCTCGTTACTACGTGTTCTCGTTATTACAGTTGTCGTTATTAATGGACTCCACTGTACATACATAAATACGTACATACATACATACATACAAACATAGAGAACGCGTCAGAGACACCGAAAGAACAGAGAGAGAGAGAGAAAGGGGGATTACACAACACACACACACACACACACACACACACACACACACCACACACTGCACATGCACACGCACACACGCACGCACGCACGCACGCACGCACACAAAGATCATTTACCCCTGACTGACCCAAATGGTTATCAGAGAATAAAGAAATGGCAGCAGACCAATTCCGTGCCTATTCCTGCGTATAAATTGTCCAGTGAATTCAAGCTCAGGAACATTCGTAATTCTGCTTTGTTTGCACCTCTCTCTCTCTCTCTCTCTCTCCTCTCTCTCCTCTTCTCTCTCTCTCTCTCTCTCTTCTCTCTCTCTCTCTCTCTCTCTCTCTCTCTCTCCTCTCTAAATCATACCCCTTCAGCGAGGGAATGGCCTAAATTGTGATTAAACCAAATAAAGTGTGAACCAAAAAGTCCTCTCTCTCTCTCTCTCTCTCTCTCTTCTCTCTCTCTCTCTCTCTCTCTCCTCATCTAATCATACCCCCTCAGGGGGGGGAATGGCCTAAATTGTGATTAACCAAATGAAGTTTGAACCGAAGTCTCTCTCTCCTCTCTCTCTCTCTCTGGCTCTGGCTCTCCCGCTCTCTTTCTTTCCCTCTCTCTATCTCTTTCTCGTGCTCTCTCTCCTCCCTATTCCACTCTCCTCTTCCCTTTTATGTCCGTCTCTCTGTCTCCCCCCTCTCCCTCTTCGTCTGTCTCTCTCATCGGGCCACAATAGCCCCGTGGGTTGGGTGTCTGGTTCATATCCGGTGGTTTTGTGTTCGACGTTCAAATCTGAAATGGGCTACATTAAATTACCCTTTTTAATGCCCATCTTTAACATAACTGTTATTCTTGTGGGTCCATGTGGGAAATTTTAAGAGAAGCCCCCCCCCCCCCCTTCTCTCTCTCTCTCCCCTTCGTTCTGTGGTGTGTTGTGTGTGTGTGTGTGGTGTGTGTGTGTGTGTGGTGTGTGTGTGTGATATGTGTGTGTCTGTGTAAAGTGTGGGTCTGTGTCTGTGTCTCTCTGTCTCTGTCTCTCTCTCTCTCTTCCTTGTTTTTTGTATACTCTCTCTCTCTCTCTCTCTTCTCTCTCTCTCTCTCTCTCTCTCTCTTTCTCCCCTCGATATATATCAAAGAACTGCCGACAATAAAGTTGTTGATGTTTCAATGTGGCTGTAAATTTTTTGATGTTTCATGCGGCTTGCACTCTAAGTCTAACGAAAACGTCAGTGCAGTTCAACAACTCCTTTTAACATCAGTGTACCTGGACACAGACCTGCACCAGGTAGGACAGGCAATTTCAACAAAATGCCAGCCCCCTCAGCATCTGCAACTGCCAGGCCGGCCTCCACATTAAGTACAGCTGCGCTTTAACGAAAGGGTCAGTGCACGAATTCTGCAACTACTTCTTTCCATCAGTTCGTTTTACTTCATTTTAATGTTAATGTTAAAAATATTGTAGGGGGCGTGTTTTTTCGATCGTAATGCGTATGTCTGGTGCGAGCGAGTGCGCTTTGAATTGAATTGTCAAGATCTGGCGCCGCATTAATATGTTGTCGTCGTCGTCCCTCGTCGTTGTTGTTGTTTTTATTATTATTATTATTATTATTATTATTATTATTTTTATTATTATTATTATTATTATTATATTATTATCATCATTATTATTATTATTATCATTTTTATTATTTTTAACCCGTGATCTGAACACAGACCTGTACACAGACTGAAGGGTGGGCACTTTGAAATCTGAAAAAACGGAAAATCAGGCTAACTGGAAAACTTTTTCGCTTGAAGGCACTAGCAGCAAAAATGGCGCGACGTAAGTGATGTGTGTAGCCTAAAAAAAAGATCGCTGGACTGTGTTTTCTTCAACGATAGAGAGCGCTTCCTCATTTCCGGTCGTCTGCTACAGTGCTGCTTCGATCATAATACCACCGATTCAACTGTTTTTTTCCCCAAAACATTTTTTTGTTGGAATAACGAAAATGAAAAAAACGTAATTTCCGTCTGGGGGCCTTTCCGAGAAAACGATTTCCGTCACCCAGACGGAAGAGTGGCACCCGTGAATTTTCAGCAATTGCCAGCTCATGAATTGACAATCGACCCTTCTTTTGGTTTGTCGGAAAAACGCCTTCTTATCTCAAAATAACCTGGAGACCGGATGTTGCTTGGTGTATAACATTATGTGTGTGTGGTGATGGCTTGCCTGTTTGTATAATTATTATTGACCAAGGCGGAACTTTTTCTCGAATTTTCATTTCTGTTTCAATTATCACTGTCTCTTTTTTACTCTTTTCTTTTATTATTATTTTTTATTATTATTATTATTATTATTGTTGTTGTTTTTTGTTGTTATTGTTATTATTATTGTTATTATCTTATTATTATTATTATTATTATTATTATTAATATTATTATTATTATTTTATCATTATTAATATTATTATTATTATTTCATTTTTATTTTCATTATTATTATTATTATTATTATTATTATCATTATTATTATTATTATTATCATTATTATTATTAAATTTTCCCTTCGGGTTGATTTGTAAGCTGATTACTGAACACCTCTTTTTTTTTTTTTTTTTTTATTGATGATAAAAAATTATCACAGCATTTAGATAAATGGGCACATGATTTAGTCTTGTGTGTTCGCGAGATTACTGGCCCAGCGAGGGGAATCATATCACAGGGGTGTGACAGAGCTAACTGCCTTTCTCTCTATCCATACTTATGGATCATTTCAAACAACGTGACAGAGCCAGCTGTTTTGTCTTCTCTATACGTGTGCATGGCTCGATCATATCCAGAGCAAAAACAGTGTTAGTTTTCCTGTCTCTCTCTCTCTCTCTCTCTCTCTCTCTCTCTCTCTCTATCTCTCTCTTTTCTCTCTCTCTATCTCTCTCTCTCTCTCTCTCTATCTATCTATCTATCCACATCTAAAGGCCCGGCTATATCATAGATACGACAGAGCTGGTTGCCTATCTCACTATCCATGTCTGTGGCCCGAGCATACGACACTGTGCTAGTTGCCTGTCTTTCTATATACATGGTCTCTGGTCTGACACGTGCAAACGCCACGTAATGTACAACAGATGTTGAGAAACTGATGAACGCGTGCTCTGATTGATATACATATTCTGTCTGATCTATGTTGGAAAAATGTTATATTGTATTAACTCGCCTACGAGCTCTGCATTAAACAATACTGAAACAAGACCCATTAATAGACACCATGTGCTACAAAGCCTCAATAACGCAGCCCCCGATTACCTGTCAAGCCTACTTGAGATCTATGTTCCCTCACGTACCCTCCGCTCTGCCTCCGATCCTCTGACTTTTCGCTTTCCACGCAACTAAGCTAAATACCTATGGTCCACGAGCCTTCTCTGTTTCTGGTCCACTTCCTGGAACAAACTTCCTCTCTCAGTCCGTCAGCAACCTACTTTTGCCTCCTTCAAGTCGCGCTCTCAAAACTCACCTTTTCTCCTCTGCATAAATCCTAACCTCACTCAACCCCCCTCTGCAAGCCTGTCTCCGCTCGGAGGGGAATCACTTTGTTTTAATATATAATTGTATATGATGTGCTCTCTGTGGTTTTCCATTGGTTTTATTCTTGCTTTTATTGCTTTTATTCTTTTCCTCCCCATTTGTGGCCATGCATGTGGTGTGTGTGTTGTGTGTTGTGTGTGTGTGTGTGTGTGTGTGTGTGTGTGCGTGCGTGCGTGCGTGTGTCGGTGTGTTCTTTTCGGGCGCTTGGATTTGATTTTGTCGAAGATTTGCGCTATATAAAATGTAATTATTATGTATGCATGTGCGTACGTATGTATGTATGTATGTATGTATGTATGTATGTATGTATGTATGTATACGCTTAGATTTATGTATGTATGTATGTATGCATGTATACGCTCAGCTTAGATTTATGTATGTAAGTATGTAAGCATGTATGTATGCATGTATACGCTCATATGTATGTAGGTATGTATGCATGTATACGCTCAGCGCTTAGATTTGATTTTGTCAAGATTTTGCGATATATAATAAAATATATTATTATTATTATTATTATTAATACTCTGTGTGTTGTTGTTTCAACCACGCTAGTCCTTTTTTTTTTTTTTTTTCTTTCTTCTTCTTCTCTCTCAATGTTTCTCAGTTTTTTCTTTCCACTTAACAGAGAGACTAGATAAGAGCAAGCCAACATGTATCGCGTAACACTCCCGCCACGAAATACTTATACAAGCGTAATACGAGCCCTTCATCCATATCATTACGCAAAAACCGACTGCCCACTCAAAAATAGACTGAACATTTGTGGCGACACCACACATTAACGAAAAAAAAAAAAAAAAAAAAAAAAAAAAATTCTTTTTATCTACCGGCATGGACGTTCTGAGCTTGTTCAAGAGAAACTTCACCGCGCTCTGACAATTCCACATGCGATCTACCTTAGATCTGCCAGTGACAAACGAGCTGAGCCCGCGCCAAAACCGCATTATGAGCCGATAAGGTCAGAATTCAAAGTTCAAATTTCAAAACACTTTCTCACTCAAGGATAATGTATAACTTTAGGTCCCACATAACCTGCCTTACTGCTAATTCGTGTTGTACTACACATGTAACATGAGATTATTACACACACACAAAAAAATAAATAAAGAAGACAGACAGCATTTAGAACAACCATGGGATGGAACGAAACATAACTCTAACCGCTATGATGAAAACAGATGCACCACAACACCTGCAGAATCAAAAGCAGCTACAAAAATGAACTACAATAAAATAGCGATCTCCATGGTCCACTGGTCAGGACGCTTCACAGAAGCAAAAACAGAGTGGGCCCAAATGGTCGAAATAAAGCGCGGGGAAAGTGGGTTGTGAGGGGGGTCGTCAGGACTTACGCAACACTAAGCTGGAACATCACCAGAATGATCCAATCCCGGCAGGAGCTCGAAGGGTCAGTCACAGTCATCACCAGATGTGGTCTGTACCAATTAAACGGTAAACGAAACAAAGAAGGAAAAAATATCCGAAAAATGTTTTGCGATTATTGTCTCAATAGCATCAAACATGTGACTTGAATCTGATTCAGACTAGTGTACATGTACCCGAAATTTAACTTCCTAATCCTTTTCAATTTTAAGTACAATGTTCGAAATACATTACCTGTGCTCACTGGCTATTTCATGTCATGGACTCTACTTACCCGACCCGACATATGGTCCAAATTTTGTCAAAATTTTTATGAGTTTGGAGTTCGTTCAAGATTAATTCATCGTAGACAAAATATCAAATACGCATGTTAAAGACCCTGTAAGCCTAATTACTGAATTAGCATCACTTTGAAGAGAGAGGAAAAAAAGTTTCCAATGGTATACAGATTTTCTGTCGGTTGCCTGTGACAAAAGTTACGAAATTTTGAAATGATAAAAATTGTAAACTTTTTTTTTTACATTAATACATAGGTCTACATAGCAAAAAAACTGTGACCATTTGCCTGTTTTGTGAATGTAAAACACCATAACTTTGTCAAGAATGAACGAGTAAGGAAAAACTGAGTATTACCAGAAAGGCTTTCATCAGCTCAAGACAGCTGAATTATCTATAAGATGATGAAACTTTGCTCTAATTAGTCAAAATCTAAACTAATCACCAAAATAATCTGTATAAAAAAAACTACCAAGTGAGAGTGCTACAATCATGACTTCAACAGTACGAATTTTGGCTTTTTTTGGCCGCACATAGTGTCCAGGTATTAATACTGATGAAAAAGTATGAGTAGTCACAATAGGTATTAATTGGGTTATTACCCAGAAAATTCTTTGTCTTAACAAGCTTAACAACAACATAACCTACACGAGTCATAAATCGTTAAAAATTTATTTTACATTGTTGGAATTCTGGATTGTTGTTCGCCACATACAGACTCCAGGTATTTTCATGATTAAAAAAAAATATGAAAAGTCGTATTAGTTTTGGTAATTAATCATGTAAATGATTGATTTACCTTAACGAGTTTGAAATAATAAAACCATGTTTGACTCATGAAACCATTATGACTTCCTGAATTGTTCGAATTTCTGATTTTGCCACACACTGACTACAGGTATTACTGATGATAAAAAGATATAAATAGTCATGATAGTTTGTGTAATTAACCAGTAATTAACTTAACCCTTTGACTCCTGCACCCTATTCACCAACTGCAAAAACTTAACTCTGACACTCTCATCCTGTCCACCACTTTCCTGGCAGGAAGCTGATGGACAGGGTGGAGGAATCAAAGGGTTAAGTTTTTGCTTTGCTGGCGTGGTTGGCAACGCAGGATGCAGGTAAACAGGGTGCAGGAGTCAAAGGGTTAATGAGCTTAATAAAACCTGTGTGACATGAAACCATAGTGGCTTCCTCAGTTGGAATTCTGGCTTATTTGCCACACCCAGATTTCAGGTATTACTCATGATGAATAACTGTGAATAGTCAAAATAGTTTTGGTAATTAACCCAATAAATAATTATTTACCTTGTCGAGAGTTAAAAAATATATACATAAAGTCATGAAAACCACTTTAAATTCTATAACTTACAAGTTGTTGAAATTCTTGCTTTGTTATTTGCCACACACAGAATCCAGTATGACTGATGATGAAAAAAAACTATGAATAGTTGTGACAAATTTGGTAATTAACCCAGTAACTGATTTTATTATCTTAAAGAGGTGAAAATGATAAAATATACATGACTCATGAAACCACTATATTTCTACAGTTGTTGGTATTCTGGCTTGTTTGCTGCACACAGACTCCTTAGTAAAAAATGACGAGGAAAAACATAATTCATTTTCATATCAGGGAAACGCTTTTTCGGTATAACGCAAGGGTAGTTTTTTTGGGGGGGGACCGTAAAACCCCAAAATTTTCACTTTAATGGTATTTG
>JAPXFY010007393.1:0-10846 GCA_030674185.1 Monoplex corrugatus | reverse complement strand
TCCATGGTATCAACGTCTTACAACTGTAAACGAAGAAGCTATGAAAAATCTGGTGATAATTTTGTAAAAAAAACTCTCAAAAGGACATAAGATGTCTCGTAGATATGTGTTCATTTAAATCTTATTTAATCACTAGGTTGTGTTTGTTTCACAATTGTTTATCTTACATCGCTCATGAAAAAACGGATTAAACAAATCAACAGTCGTTTGGTTATCATCAACAAGATCGCTATTTTGAAGGATGAACTCAGTGCGTGTGTACCGGATACTATCATGGCGGAGACGGTTGCCTGGTCCGACGGCACTGTCAGGCGTGAATGGGATAGAGTGCGCATGCGCCACAGGAAAAAGTTTGCTAAGTTGCAGACGAAACCAAAACATGACGATTGCGTGCCCATTACTCCCGTCAGTGACCAAGAAATGCAAGAAATCAAAAACAGGTGGGTGGTGAATCTGTCGGATCAAAGTTTGACTGAAGCAGAATTGTCAGTGTTGAGAAAGGGGCTCAATTTCGCGGTCACTCCAGACAAACTTCCCATCACGGAGTACATTACCAGCATTGAAACTGCGTGTCGATGGATTGGTCCTCAAACAGAAGAGGCCACACACTTACGATCAGAGTGTGTGAATATCCTCAAACAGAGCAAACCCCCCAAATCCAACATTTCCAGGGATGAAAGACTTGCACTACAGGGATTGAGGAAGAAGGATTCCATAATGATTCTCCCAGCCGACAAAGGCCGTGCCAAAGTCATCTTACCCAAGGGGCGGTACTATGAGAAGGCTTACAATCTGCTAGATGACAAAAAGACCTACCAACAGCTGAGCAAAGATCCCACCAGCAAGTATACTGCCCGTCTGACCAAACTACTGCAAGCCCTACAGAAGTCAGAAGAACTCTCTTCAGAACAGTACCGCAGATTGTACCCCTCAGCTACTGATGTACCCAAGTTCTACAGACTGCCTAGAGTGCACAAGAAAGATGTACCCCTCTGTCCCATTGTTGCCTCTAGAGGATCCCTGATGTATGAGACGGCCCGCTTCGTTGCAGACATCCTCTCGCCTTTGGTAGGAAAGACAGAACATTCCATTGCAAACTGTGCAGACCTGGTGAAGAAGCTGTCGAAGTTTGTACCTCAACCTGATGAGATTCTGGTGTCCTATGACGTCACAGCCATGTTCACCAGTGTCCCTGTGAAGGACAGCATTGACATCATCAGGGGGAGGTTACAGGTCGACAACAGCCTTCGGCAACGCACCAACCTGCCAGTGGAACACATCTGTGAACTGCTATCCTGCAGCCTCAACACCACCTACTTCACCTTTGAAGGACACTTCTACCAACAGACCGAGGGTGCAGCCATGGGGTCCCCCGTGAATCCCATCGTCGCCAACCTCGTCATGGAAAATTTCGAGGAGAAAGCTTTGGCGACGTTCCACTCTCCTCCACGCTACTGGGGCCGCTACATGGACGACACTATGACTGTACTTAAAAGATTGGTGGTAGAAGACTTCACGAACCATCTCAACAACCAACAACCTGCCATCAAGCTCACCTATGAGGTAGAAGAGAACGGCAGCATCGCGATGTTCGATACCCGCATCACCCGGATGGAGACAGGCCTCGCCTTCTCCGTCTATAGAAAGCCGACCCACATGGACCAGTACTTACAATTTGACAGTCACCAGCTACTGGAACACAAGCTTGGAGTAATCCGCACCCTCACCCACCGAGCGAAGACCATCTGCTCTATCGACACCGCTAGAGAAGAAGAGGTGCAGTACATCAAAAAAGTACTCAGTGTGTCAGGATACCAGAAGTAGGCCTGGGACATTGCGGGGGGCAAGAAAACCATACCCCACCCCTCCACTGAACGGCCAACCCCTTCGAGAGGGCACGTCTCCATGCCATACGTCAGCGGCGTCACTGAGGCTCTCAGCAGGAAGATCAGGAAGCTGGGAGTCAGTGTCCACGCCAAGCCCACCAACACCATCAGAAGCCAGTTAGTCCACCCCAAAGACAAAACAGACAAATTGGACACATCAGGGGTGATATACAAGATACACTGCCAGGACTGTGACCATAGTTATATTGGCGAAACTGAGCGCAACTTGCACAAAAGATTAAAAGAACACAAACGTGAGTCCTCTCCAGTGGGAGAACATCTGACCTACACCCAACACCACTTTGAAAAGGACAATGTGCAAGTTCTCGACAAAGAAGCAAGATGGTTCCAGAGGGGAGTAAAGGAGGCAGTTTACATCGCTGCAAGGAACCCCACCCTCAACCCTGACCGGGGCCAACACAACCTGTCATCGGTGTACTCCTCACTTATTCAGTCGCACTGTCGTGAGTTCGCTCACGGTGGTGCGCACTGAAGCCAGTTCTCAACCCAGCAGTTGCGGTGAAGAAGTCGGCTGGATCGCCGATGAAAGCTACGCAGTAAGTAGCCTTTTTTGTAACTGAGAGCCAGGTTCAACCAGGTAGCCATTGATAAATAATGTTTTTGTCCTTACATTTTCACTAACTTGATTTATTTTGCAATTCACAAAGTCTGAAATCTGAAGTCTGATGTCTGAAGTCTGAAGTCAGTCTCTCTCTGTGTCTCTGTCTGTCTCTGTCTCTCTCTTCTTTCTCTTCTCTCTCTCTATCTACCTATCTATTTGGTTTTGTTTTGTTTTTGATTTGTTGGTGGATGTGTTGGGTGTTTGTTTGAATTAGGAAATAGTAGAGTGTGTGTAGTGGTGTGCTGATGTACTTCCAGAAAACAATTCTTTCCCTAGCAAAATGTTGTTGGTGAAGACAACACCATTATCAGGATTCATTACACCAAAAGGGAATTACGGCACTCAGTCTATGGCAGTCTTTTACATTACACAAGTATTTTCTGTTCCAGCTGGCATGCTATTAATGACCAGTCTAAGAAAAATGGTGAAGTACTATGAAACGAAATTTGTCAAACGTATAACAGTCAGCAATAATGGACCTTACACTTTGGTGTGGGAAGACTTTGAACAATGGCGGTATAAACTGTGTTTTCCACACACCCCAACACTCACTGTTCTATACAACAACTATTACTGCCTGGACGTACCGTGTTTCAGACTGTTCTTTTCCTGTCACCCTGAAAGTCAAACACCTCAAAAGTTACCCAGTGGTTTGTTCAACTGTTCTGTACAAACACTATTTCCAGTTTTCAGCACCACCGGGACTGTAACCTGAAGTCAGAGTGTGAAGATGGACAGGATGAAACTGAGCACTGTCCCTTCAGCAGTCCTGATTGTCAGGGTTTGGTGGCGTTTTGTAACCGTTGTTATACATTTTTCTGTGCTCAAATTACAGATTATGATAACCGTGATTTGAATCAAACATCTGATAAGTATGTAAGTCTTTGGGAGGCATGTCTGGCATGCCCAAATGTGAGGAAGACTGGTTTTGGAATCATAGACAATTTAAACCAATCCATATCTGTATATCTCTTACTATCTTTGGGTTGGTTTGACCACTGGCAGCTCGTCATTTCCCAACATGTACAGAAAGAACGTCATCAGTAAAGACAGGACCGTTTTTTATCATTCTGTTCCATTTAGAGATGAAACATCTCTTACCATTGGATTGAAAAAATTATGCATTTTCAGTCATGGTGGTCAGTTTGTAAGAAGTGTCTGTCCTCCATATTTTGATGACTATGATGATTGTGTGATGTGTGAATTTAGGACAGATCAGACCCACCACTCTTTACAAGGAATAACGTTGACAAGGACCTCCTTTCTCTATCCACACACAGCATCTCTGGTGACGTGCCCTGATGGTCACGTGACACACAAATTTCTACTGTGTGGTTCACACCAGAATGACGTGTGTGGTCAAGGTCACACATTTGCTTGCACTTTTTCTGATCACTTGCTCACAGACACATGGTGAGTTTGATTCATCAGTTGATCACCCTCACTTTTGGTCCCTTTATTTACCTGTGATGATGACGTCACCACGCTGTCCATACACACTGGTATGTGACTTCCTACAAGACTGTCATGATAAGAGTGATGAGTACTTTGTAAACATCCTCCTTGTGTCAACATGTTTACTTGTACAAACGGTCAGTGTGTGTGTCCTATGATGTTGTCTGTGACCATTGTGTTCCATTGTCAGGACGAATCAGATGAACTGAACTGTGATGCGTACAAACAAAAGCAATTGACTTGGCACCAGTTTTTCCATCTCCTGTTCTTACGATTTCGATCTGATTAACAACATCTTTGTTTCAACCACAATAAATATCCAATGGGTCTTGTCCTGACAGCCACTATCGTTGTCCTGGTAAGTTCAATGACTGTCTGCCTGTCTACACACGATGCAATGGAATGTACGACTGTATAGACCAGGAAGATGAAGATGGATGTAATGAACTAGCATGTCCAGGTTTTTTTCGATGCAGAACTTCCATTGATATGTCTCATGTGACCACCTGTGTGATGGCTGGCCTCACTGCCCACTGTATGATGATGAATTGTCATGTGATGTGACCTGTCCTGTGGGCTGTCTGTGTCAAGGTCACACATTTCTGTGTCATCAGCCTTTCTCTGCTCACCTCTTCCCACATCTACGTTATTTGGATGCCACTGGTACAGGAATGAGTCTGTCTGATGTGTGTAATCATACCTATCTTGTTCGTCTGATTCTTGCTCGCTGTTCTTTGACTGTCCTGTCCAACATGAAGTTGCCAAACTTACAGTTTTCTTGATCTCACTGGCAACGAACTACAACATGTCAACTTGACTTACTTTGCTTGCTTAGAACGTCTACAGATACTATCCCTGTCCAACAATCCCATCACCCTCCCCTCCACTCTGATCCTGCATCTGATATTCAGCAAGGTGCACTTACAACAATAGATCTGTCATATACCACATTGACAGTGTTTGGCACTAAAGTTTGTCCAAGTTCTTGAATTACAGAAACTGAATTTAAAGTTTACTACTATCAATACTGTCAGCACTGATGGTTTTCAATTTACACCAAAGTTAACAGCATTGTACATGGAAGGTAGTCCTGTCAAAACATTTCCACCTGACATATTCAAAGATCTTGTCTATCTCCATGTCGTATCTACACGAATTATAAATTGTGCTGCAAAGAAATACTGCCACATAATTTTGATGATACGTTTGCTATTCCCCCAAAGACGAAATCTCTTCGTGTGAAGATTTACTTCAATCAGCAATGTACCAAGGGTTTCCTTTGGCTGATCAGCTGTCTGTCAGTGACTGGTAACATCTTTTTGTTTTGTTGTACGTTTATGTGCAAAAGAAGAAAAATTCTTCAAGTGGTTTCAGTGTGTTTGTCACCAACCTGACCATGTCTGACTTTCTGATGGGTGTCTACATTGCTATGATTGGAGTGGCTGACGAACTGTTCCGTGGTAAAATAATCTTTATTATGGTGACACATGGACAAGCAGTGTGGCCTGTAAGGTGGCTGGATTTCTGTCTCTGCTGTCCAGTGAAGTATCAGCTCTGACCATCTGGCTCATACACTGGATCGTTTTATTGTCCTTCACTTTCCATTCAGCACCTTGCGATTTGAGAGAACATCAGCTACATGGTGTGTCTGCTGACTTGGTTGACTTGGTTGCTTTGTTGCTTTGTGTGCCATTACTTCCAGTTACATCACACTGGGAGTTCTACAGTCAGACAGGTATCTGTATTCCACTCCCAGTTACCAGAAAAAAAATTTAAAGGATGGATTTATTCTTTTGGTGTTTTGATCATCTTTAATTTCATCTTGTTTGTACTGATTTCAGTTGGCAAGCTTTTAATCTATTGGTCAGTACAGAAGAATGCACTGAAAACTAACACAACCAAAGCATCACGAGACATAACCATAGCTCGTCGGTTGATCACTGTGGCTGTAACAGACTTCATGTGCTGGTTTCCCATTGGCCTGTGTGGATTTTTGGGACTTGCTGGTTTTCCCATGCCTGGAGAAGTAAATGTTGCCTTGGCTATCTTCGTAATGCCCTTAAACTCAGCTCTGAATCCCTTTGTATATACCTTTAACACACTGGCAGAAAAGCGAAGAAAATCCCAAGAGACACAGCTATAAAGTGGCTGGAATTTCATTCTGATTTACATGACAGATAACTACATTACTGGAGTGTTGCATGTTATTGCAAAATATACGACACTCAGGGGCACCTTTAGAACACTATCATTCTGTTGATTAAGCAGCGTGTAGTGCCATTTTCTTCACTTTGGTATAAATGGCCACTTGTCACAGAATTTTCTATATAATCTTAATTTACTTACTTTACCCATCTGCTGGGAGCGTTGTTGAAAGAAAGAGGTTTCTGTCTATGGCCAGCTGGAAAACTTGTTTTGGTGTGATGTCATGGGAGATCGGATTTTCTTTGATGCCACTGATCCAGGTCCTTCTTGGTCTACCTCTGCCCTTGTGTCCAGTCATTCGCCTATAATGTCAGGTGGAGATCATTTTATCCCATGCAGCTCTATTGATGAGATTGATGTTGTCCCCATCAGGTGGGAGATCATTTTTATCCCATGCAGCTCTATGTGATGGAAGATTGATGTTGTCCCCACGTCAGGTGGGAGATCATTTTATCCCATGCAGCTCTATGTGATGGAAGATTGATGTTGTCCCCCACATTTCTATAATTGTTGTATTCCTGATCATGTCTCATCTGGACTTTGTGACGGCTCTTTGTAAGCAGTGCACCTCACAGGTTGTGATCTTTCTTTCAAGCACTTTGGTCAGGAACCAGCAAAAGACGAAAATAGAATCAGAACGCGTATCTAGTATAACCAGCCAAGACAGACGCAAATGTTCGGCCAACTTGCCTTTGTCAAACGTAAATGTAAGGTTACAAACGAACAAACACTACACACAAAAATTAGGAGAAAAAGACTGAAACTTCCCTGCTGCTTCATCGAGTGGAGAAAAGCACTAAAATGAAATCATAATGTGTTTGTGAGTAATGGTAAGAAATGGGAGGGGGAGGCAAATATGATGGTAGACTGGAAGTGAGATGAATTCTGGAATTTGAAAAGTGGTCATGCCATATTAGTATTGTTTTTATCCTGAAGAGAGTCCAGGCTAAAACCATGAAAACTAAATCGAAAGATAAATAGGGTAATGGAATTGACGTTAAATCTCTGGGGATGTACATTTTAATGTAGTTAGTGTTAATGTTGAATGCTTTATACTTTTGTAATACTTTACAGTGAATGATAAGCTGCGTGTTAGGCAAGCAAACCATATAGGAATTGTGTGCCGTGCAGGTAGCTGGCAAACGTGGATTTTAGACTTCAGAACTAGAACGTGATCAGTCGTAAGTCCATAGAGGATGAGCTGTTTAGAGCTTTTAATAGTCCAGCATAGCGTAGTCACAGGCCAGTCAAAAGAATATAGCATGGCCTGCTATGGTAGGGATGTAAGTAAAGGAGGTTATTGTGGCATCGACGCTGCATAGCAAACCGTATGGTTGGAATGAATGAACGGTTTGCAAAAATCTTGTTTCAAGTTGAAATGGTGTGTGGAGAACTGAAATGGTTGATACTTGAAGGCCAGAATTGTAAAAAGTATTTGTTAAATCTACCAGAATTGTAAAAAGTATTTGTTAAACTCCAGAAATGTACATGTGTGAACTACAATGTGTTAACAAAATACGTTTAAGAATGGCTACACGGGTACTTTCGAATGATTTCTCTGAGGAAGATTATTCCTAACACAATCGTGTGAAGAATTTTGTGAACCTAATTTGTTATAAGGGTGATGATTCAATGCTGCGGCCGTAACATTTGCGGGTAGAAATCAAAACTTATCGCCAAGTGTTTGGCACCATTCCGGTTGATATTCATGTGCATGTATCTCGGTGCGAGAAGTGAGCACTCGATTTTGCTGTAATGACTTTACTTATCGCATGTGTTGTTCTAAAAAAAATTCAACGTATATGTTCAAAACAAATTCAGTGCTCTGGAAGACGTTGGTGACAGTGAGTAACAATGGACAAAGTTGAGAAACTCGATAAATGAAGCTTGAAAAAATCCCTAGAGTAAGACATAGAAACGCAAAAGATAACTGGATGACAAAGGAAATTCTAGGCTTGATGGAAGAATGGAGGAAGGCAAAGGGAAAGGAGGAAATATACAGGAAGATAAACAAATAAATCAGGAATATGTGCAATGAAGGTAGGGAAGCTTGACTGAAAACAAAATGCAGAGAAATAGAAGACCGATACAAAACGGATCCTCAAGGTAATGTACAAAGATTTGAAGAAATTATACCACAGGAATAAGACATGCACATCAACGGGTTGCTTAAAATCGAAAAATGGTACACTTATCATAAAAAAAAGACAAAATATTAGATAATGGGGAGAGTACATTAAAGGACCTTTTTAAAAGATGACAGAAATAAAAGAACACATTTAAGAAAGAACGTTGAAGGACCACCCCATAAAATGGTAGCAGCACTGAAAAAGATAAAACCAGGAAAAGCCCGGGAAACCAACAATATTACTACAAGATGATAAAAGCCCGGGAAGAATTTGGTATTGAAAAATAACAGTCCTCCTAAATGAAATTTATGACACTGGAAAAAAAATCCCCAAAGATATGCCAAAATCAATTTTCATTGCACTTCCAAAGAAAAACAGGGCTATAGAATGCAAACTCAATCGCACAATTAGATTGATGAGTCATGTAACAAAAATCCTATTAAGATATAATCATGATGAGGATCAAGGAATAGAATCAAAAGAGAAACAAAAGAACATGTGAAGAACAGTGAGGATTTGTCCAAGGAAAGGAACTATTAATGCCGTTATACTAATAATCCATTAAGGAAACAAAAATATCACCCAGTAAGGACACAGAGAAGTCACATCGAGATTGAACAACGATTTATAGTTAAATTATGCTTTGGTTGATTTATACCAACAAGCTTTCGATTGTGGAAAAGCCATAAAAACATTGATCAACCCAACTAGAAAGACTACAACTTGAGGGAAAAGATCTATGAATAATCAGAAATTTTGTATTGGGAACAAAGCGAATAAATAGAAACGATATAAGCTCCTTTTCCAAAATATCAAGAGGAGTCAGACAAGGTTTTTTGGTCATCAGATCTGTTCCCTTTCAACCCTCTTCCACGTCTTTGTCTTCAGCCACTCTGCAAGTCCGTCCAATATTTTTCTCCCTGGGTCTACCTAGTGCTCTCTTTCCCCCAGCTTTCCTGATGGGGACCCAGGTGCTCCAATTCCCCTTTCCTCAAAAAAATGGCCTATTAATGTTGCCTGTCTTTTCCTGATCGTCCTATGAATGATTTTTGTGTCTGATCACCCAAGACTGTCTCGTTTGTTTTTTCTTTGCTGTCCGGGGGAAACCCCTCAACATTTCTTTTTTAAAAAAACCACATCTTGGCTCCTAAATCTTGTTCTGGCTTTGCTTGTTGACCGTCCACGCCTCACAACCGTATAACATTATCGGTTCTATATAACATTCAAGAAATCTCTTCCTGATGTTTTTTGATAGGCATTTGTTGGTAAGAATGCTTTTCATCTTCTTGAATGCTTTTTTTGGCCTGGCCAATTCTGCTGGCTATTTCTGATATCGTATGCCGTCTGGTGAAATGATGTTCCCAGGTTTTTAAACTTATAAAAACCCTGTCCCCAAGTTGTGTGGTTTTGCTGTTATTTTGCATGGGGGGATTTCAGTTTTTTACTGATTACCATTTGATATCAACATCATTCAGGTGTATGCACCAACACCACAAGTCTCAGGAAGACATCGACAACTTCTAGAAGTATTAGAGATGGCCAAAGTCCAATGTAAATCACAGATGTTACAGTAATAATGGGAGATTTTAATGCTAAAGTGGACAGGATAGGGGGGAAAGGATTAGTGGACCTCATGGCCTTGGACACAATAAAAAAGGGAGGGAAACTTTAGAATGGGCACAGATGAATAGTTCATAGTAGGAAACCCCGGGGTTTTGAGAGCCTAATAGAAGAAAATGGACTTGGATGATTTCAGGAGATAATCCCAAAAAAATCAATTGACTACACCTTTAAATAAAAGATTTAGAAATTCTTATTTCCGGGAAAAAAAAAAACACCAGGGCAGATGCAACAGTCCCCACAATTTTTGGGGGAAATTTAGGCAAAATTAGGAAAAGGAAACAGACCAAAAGCAAAAAACTAAATCTTGGACCTTAAAGACAGAAAATGATACGAAAAAAAATTTTTAAACGTACATTTTTAAAAAAAATTCAGGGGGGTGACAGAGGACAATGGAAAAAATTGGGAAATTTATAAATGAACTTGTAAAAATCCCAAAAATAGAAGAAAAGCAAAAAGAAACGGATGACAAAAAAATTTTGGGTTTAATGGAGGAACGGAAAAGGGCAAAGAGAAACAAGAGATATCGGGAAATAAAAAAAGGAAATCAAAAAAGTGCAATGAAAAAGAAGCTTGGCTGAAAACAAAAGCAAAGAAATAGAAGACCGAAAAAAACATCCTTTTGGGTAGTACAGACAAATTGGGAAAAATTGGCCCAGGAAAAAACATGAAACTAAAACTGGTGCTAAAATCGAAAAGGTAGCTTACTTTGAAAAAACAAAATATAGAAGATGGGGAGAGTACTTTTAAAGACCTTTTGAAATGAAAAAAAAGAAAAACATTAAAAAAGAACTTTAAAAAGCCCACCCTAAGAAAATGAGTTAGAGCAGCCGAAAAAGATAAAAACCGGAAAAAAAACCCCCCAAACACTTTAAACAGAGACGATTGAACCCCTGGGGGAAATTTTGGGTATGAAAAAAAAACAGCCT